>JBAHVQ010000040.1:898458-912524 GCA_036872915.1 Nanipora kamurai
AAGGAAGGAAGGAAGGAAGGAAGGAAGGAAGGAAGGAAGGAAGGAAGGAAGGAAGGAAGGAAGGAAGGAAGGAAGAAGATGAATACAACACTGCTGTGTTGTATTTCTTTACTGCTGGGATCCTATTGACTAATTATTATTTAAATCCATTTTATCTGCAGGTAAACACGATGCCTGACCAAGAAGTTGAAGATCTGCTCCTTGGCGAAGATCTTGACGAAGAGGAAGAAGAAGAAGAAAGATCATGGAGGAGATAGTCATGACAGCAAGGGAAACTGATTATTTCAACTGTTTAAACTGCAGGAAATACTTCCAACCAATCGTAGCTTGTATACAAAAAACAAGATATGGAGGTTGACATCTATAAGTCACCGTCACGAAAAGGGTCCAACTTGCAATATTGTGTCTGGTTCATGGTTTGCCCAGATAGAGTATGGCTCTCGATATGAGAAAAGAGATCTTGTCTTGGGTCTGAAAACAGATATTGCTTTAAGTGTGCTTTGACTATCTGTAAGCTTAGGTTATCCTTCAAGTTTTCCTGATGGTATGATCTACATTCTGTGATTTATGGTCAATGTCAAAATTGGCCGATTTCCTTGTTGAAGTTTACGTTCATTGCTGAAACGTTATAACATCTATTTTTTATATTTTAATAAAATGACAGAGACATTGTTTGGTGGACTACATGAGGCATAATTGAAATGAGCTGTTACTACTCTCCGTAAAATCGCATTGTAATTGATTCGTGCATTGCCTTATGGTAATGATCTATGTAGGAGTTTCACAGTTGATAGCCATGTGAGACGGCGATGAGTTCATTGGAGCAACTTCTTTGAAAGACAATTCTTGTTATGCTCGTTTTGTAGTGAACGACTTTTGTAAATAAGTCATCAGAAATTAAAAAACAAAAAAAACAAAATCGCTCATAAAAAAAGCAAATCAAATGATCCTTGAAAAAAAAAAGATGAAAGAGAAAATAAAAGAAAAAAAAAGACAGAGTAATAATATATTCAAAGAAAAAAATAAAAAAAACAAGAGGAAAAGAAAAGAAAGGATCATTATAAAAATAATTAGAGACCACACAAGTCGTAAATATAGAAGAACATTTTTAAATGGTCAATAAATGTTGAAACGCAGGAGAACCATTGAGACAACTTACAAGGTGAGACTATTGATATTACAAGGAGCTTTAATGGTGTTTCATTCGTAGACTTTCTGAAAACGTTTTACAAAACTTTATGTCTACCTTACTATTACCTTATTGATATCATACCTAACTGTTATCGATGCTCTTCTTTTAATTTAGTTCCGGTGAATTTGTTACGTTCATAAACCAGTCGTTCACGGAATCCAACATGTAAAGGTAACTAGACGAAGATCTGCGGTCAGCATTCCTCCTCTCACCGCTTGTTCTTGGAATCCGAATCATAAAAGGTAACCATTACTTGTAGATCTGAATCTGGGCGCGAAAAAACATAACTTACATGACGAGACTGTGCTTTTGGGTATCAGAGTATGGGCTAGGTCATTGTTCCTTCTGTCATCGCATGGTCTTGAATTGAAAAAAGTTATTAATCTTAAGATCAGAGTCTTTGGGATAGATAAGAATCCCCTCCCCTTACGTAATGATTCAGCAGGCAGTACGGCAGTGGGTATTTGTATGAGGTTTGTTTGAAGTTCAAACGGACAATTAATGTATCCCAAAGTCGTCTGTATGGATGTACGCAAAAACATCATTTACCCCGTTAAACCTAAATGTTCTCCTGATATATTATTTGCTAAATTGCATTGATTCTCTTTACCCACGTTCCTGCTCGTTTGCAAATATCAATCAGTGTGCACTCATTCCCTAAAAATGACATACCGTTTATTCTTAATTTCCTTTAGGAAGTCAATATTCAGCTAACATATTTGGGGTTGAAGGACCGTGAAGTTCCATAAATAAGCCTTACCGAAAATAAGCAATCAACCCGATAACCTGTTCATATGAGCCGAGTCATTAGTAATCCAAAATTTGGTGTGAATTAGAAATATCATTTCATAAAGTTTCAAAAAGAAAATTCGGGGGCTTCAGTTACAGTATTTGATGACTCCTACGACCGAATAATTTTAATCAAGTACTTTCAGTTGCAACAGAAACGCCTAATCATATTTGACTTAGCGCCTCGTTGGGTAAGATGATGCAGTAGTTAGCAAGTTCAAGTCTTGGCTGGAGGAGAACTACAAGTAAGATTTTAGGGAGTAGAACGTCTGAATAGCAGTTCTTTAATTTGTTTTGAAGAAGCATATTGCGCGAAACCAGGTCAGTTTTCGAAACCGTATTCTTGCATTGTCTGCAGTATCCAGTTCCAAGATATCAATTTTTAGGTTATATTTTCCACCTAATTTTCGAAACAGAAATGATTTTTTCAGATTTTTAGCTTAGACCTTCGAATCCGTACTTGGAAAATAAAGGTTTCAACAAAATTCAAGGATTCATTGGTAAAATACACTGATTTTTCAGCCAGGAAAGCCGATATTTATGGGAATCCAGAATGTAGTTGATCTTTTCTATCGATATTATCAAGGTTTTTACTCGGATCACAAGATTGATTGTCGTGTAGTGCTACTTACACCCTTAAATTTTTCCCATTGAATTAAAAGGCGGTGCTTTTTTAAACTCAAAATTCCAAAAATAACCTCAAGAAAACGTCTTTTTGAACAGACAAAATTAATTCAGGGTTGTATTACAGTATTGTAGGTAAATTTATGCGATTAATTCTCGGGTCATAAACTTCAATTAAGTGAGTTTTATGCTGTAGTACACGTATGTATATGTACACGTGTGACATCTATGTGTATAAACGCTCATTATACACTTAAAATTATTGATGATTATGTCATTATGTCTGTTCAGGTTTACCACGATTAGTGTAAAGTTATTCACGCTGAGATATTGCTGTTGATGCAGTCTTTACCCAATATTTTTGTTACTATCACACACTGGCTTTTTCTCACTAGGTAATCATCTGGTGGTGTCCTTTAGATTTTACTCTTCATGCAGTACTACAGGGCTATTAACTCAAAGTGATGTCTGTACAGGAAAGTATATTGGTCAATGGGTCGGGACCCCAAAATTTGGAATATGGTACCAGTCAGGCGGATAAAGGTTATATCTTTTTGTAACCCTCATTGTGTCTACTTAATGTTTATAAACGGCAATTTGGTAGCTTGCAGTATTTATTAAGCAATATACATAGACCTGGGCCTGGTTGTATAAAACCCTTAATCATGATTAAGTCAGCTGTTGGGTGATTAAAATGTAGTTAAATTCTTATCCTCTGATCCTGATTGGCTAAAACTAAGCACTAATCATGATTAAAGTTAATTACCTTTCTGTACAACCGGCCCCTGGTGGTCTCTGCTTGTTAATCCCTAGCCATCTTTAATGTTAATATCTGAGAATTTCGCCCACGTGTAATAAATGTTTCCTTTCCAGAGCATTCCTTGGTTACTTTAGCAACTCTCGGATTTGGTACCAAACTGTGGCTTGGCTCATCGACTATGTACGCCAGTAGTTTTCGTCGTGTGGACCGATCGACAAAGGAGCGCAATGTGTGCGAAAAAAACCCCACGTAACATACGTTCCCTACTGAATAAGCAAACGAGGGTACCAAGGAATTTAGTATCCGCCTTTCTGTCCACTTTGTTTTCAGCTTTCATAGCAGTTTTAGTTTTTGGAGGTTGTTGATTACCTTTCCTTTTAACTTGTAGCCGATCTTAGGATAAATTAATAAAAAAGCAATATTTCCGCTCAATATATTATTCAGGGGCCGGTAGTAGGAGGCGCGGATAACTTATCCGACTGTTACTTCCTAGGAAGTGAACAGCGCCATCTAATGTTTGAACAACTGAAGTCAAATTTTATTTTCTTAGGCTGGATTAGGCAAAAATGGTAAACTAAAGAACGGTAAGTAGGCAGTTGACTTGAAGAAAGTAGTGCCATACCATACTGTTATTGAATCTCGTCACGTCCTCACTCCAGCTCCATTTGGCTTCCATTTTGTATGGAACCGTCTACCAACCATGAAATAGCTTTTAGAACAAGACAAGGCGACCTTGTTCGTATACCAAACGTGAGGACTTTGGTAGCAAAGCAGCTCTTTTATTATTATGGTGCTGTTACTTTTTCTGTGAACTTTTAAATCCTTAATAATTCTGCCTGTTTACTTGTTTCATTGTTTTATTTTTATGTCTATATAAGTGTCTTAAAAGAGTGCAGAGATCTTTTCATTGTAGTATCAAAAATATACTGATGTTAACTGGCACTGAAATATGACATGTTCATTTGCGTCAAACCTGCTGAATGGATCCCACCAAATGTTTGCACGCTCTGCTAGAACTATTGCTTAATGGTTTCTAGCTACTGCTGTAATGACAGCAACGGTTTCTTGGAGGACGGTTATATGTCTGCCTGTCGAATCAAAGTGATACAGTTGTGACAGACTTGGTTTGTCAGTATACTATATCATGTGGATATTTGACGTTCCACTTTGACGGGGGACCTTCCCTCGAAACAACCTGATCTCTCCCTCAAATTGACTGTATACGCTAATTGTCTGGTCGCAGTCAAATTGACTGTAATAGTCAACTTCAAGGATCGATATTAAGTAATACCACGCTCCCACAATTTTTGCGTGAGTAGGGTTGTAATAAATTAACGGCTCACTAAGGGGGGAAGATTTGGGATGTGGACGGGCGAACGCTCCGGGGTGGCTGCAGGAGGTTTATCGTCGACGTTTGGAATAAACCTTACCTCAGTCACGTTTCCCTGAATTTCAGTGTCACTTGAAATTTGCTATTATGGTCCAAGTGCAACTTGACAATTAGTGTATACAGCCAATTTGAGGAAGAGGCTGGGCTGCTCGAAACTTCAGCTTTTCTACTACCACTCAGTTCCGGTGTCACGAGGATAAGTGACTCCCGGTCGTTTAAAACAGGGGTATCAATCACCAATTTTTCTGGTGACCTACCTCAGGGACAAATGATCCATGCAGCTAACCATATTAGGGTTAGGATTACGGTTTAGAGTTAGGTAAGTTTCAGTTTCCCATGTGGGTCACTGATCCCTGAAGAGGTCATTCATCACTAGGAATAAGTAACCTAGGTTCACTCATCCCTGGGGTAATTCTACAAGTCGTTCAAAACTTCCTACGCAGCGCCCTACGTTTATATCGATGCATGTATGTTCTCCACAGAACATTTGCAGGAGGTGAGAGCAGATGCAATAAAGCAACATCTCTGAGATGCTACCGATTCTACAGGTTTGAAATGACAGACGATGCTATATTTCAACTAAATCCTGCATCACTGCTGCAGCTGGACGATGTTATCTTCACTGCTAATTCAGCAGCACTGACCTGTGTCTTTGGTAAAACTGTTTGAAACTGTGTCAATATTCAGTAAAGGGAAAGGTACTTCCATTACGAATTTAAGAACGGAATCTGGTATAGTCCATGAGATATTAACTAACTTGAAACTGGAAATGGATTTCTATTTAGAAATGAGTAACCGACTAGTTGCCGTCAGATTTTGAGACGAAATCTTCAAACGACCCACTCACTGTAACTGCATGCCATGTAGATTAAGTATGTAGCGTGTGGTATAACAACACTATTGTAACCGGCACCCTATTTCTTGAGGCTAATTTCCACCGATGTGTTTTTCTACCTATCACATACGTAAAAGTCGCAACTTGTTTAACATTTCCGTACGTATAACCAACACTACTTAAAACAGTACCAGTACGTTTGTGTTACCACATTTGAATTCAGCATTAAGACTAACGAAAGAAGCAGGAGAGCTGTTCGAGGTTGTACCCTTGTAGGCATACATGGGAAGAGTCGGCCAACTCCAACTCAATCGAAAAAGTGCAAGGAAGCCCTGATCTGCTTTATTGTCGACTGCTGGAAGGACTGCAGTCCGAAGAACTGCCTGAATTGACCTTGTACGTTACGCGAGGGAAGAGGTGCCTGGTTCTCTACAAGTCCGACTAATGCTATAGAAACTGCCGCTGTTCAAGAGTTAGCGATCACGAGGAAGCAGAACCTCATTTGCTATTAAACATGCCAAACATCCCTCTGACAATAGTTGACATTGTAGCTATCAGAAGTCTAGATAAAGATGTGTTTGTTCTAATGGTAGCAATGCAGCAATTATTTCTGCAGATCTTTTTTTTCTAACCAGTAACCGCAAATCAGAATCAATCAAGAATTATTGCAGTTAAAGATGTTTGTGATCAGATTCCCCGTACTTAATGCTGAACACGAAGTTCGTTCATGTGGGAGCTTGGTAAATATCAGACGACTAGTGAAGGTTCGTCAAGCTCGTTATCTCAGAAAAAACGATTTCTGAGCCCTAAACGGGAATGGAACCCCGCAACCTTTTGATGACCGGTGAGACGGTCTAATCATTGAGCTACCACGACTCAAATGGCGAGCTAGGGTGCAGGCTCGTCATATGTACTGCCTAAGCGGAAGTCACGATATGATAATGATGGAATACTGTACTTAATGCTGAACACAAAGTTGGTTCATGTGGGAACTTGGTAAATATCAGACAACTTGTGGACGTTCGTCAAGCTTGTTATCTCAGTGAATTTTTCTATCCAGAGCCTATATAGGTGAAGATTAAACGGATGGTAATCGGCCTTTAGGCCTAAGTTATTCGTCGGATTTCGCTCGCATAAAATGTAAACAGGACGTCCAAATTCATCACCCAAATCGGGCGTTGTTTTGTCAATGACCATCGATATAATAGTGTTGTCCCATACAATTCGTCGCCTATACAGTAACCTTAATCGCATCATTTCTGCGGACGATTCACTCGCGAATATTGCTTAATAACCTGGTTTTAAAGTAAATGATTTGGGTGAATATTGGCCGCACAGGTTAGAGTGGCGACAACTGGTAACGGTGTTGGCTGATGCTTCGACCGCCTCAGCGCGGGGTCATTACGGTGGAAAGATGACTGCTGCTGAGTGTCAGCCAACACCGGAACCAGTATTCCAACCTGGACGATCAATTTTTACCACCATGTAAAGCTGGTTTTCTTCTTGTGACTCTTTTTGCACGAAACGACATCTCTATTGTAGAAATGGAATAGGGAGGCCGCGGGCCACGTCCGACCCACGAAAACTTTTCATGTGGCCCGAGGCGGAGAAAGTAAAACATGGACTAACGTACGGTGAAAGAGTACTACATGTTGTACGTATTAACTGTTATTCTTTTCTATACCTTGGGGGCTTGTCATTCAAACAAGTGGCCCCTTGCCATCTAATTAAACATCCCTGATGTAGCCTACGTTGTCAGCCGGATAAACACGGTAATATCCGTCTACGCATTAGGTATGGAGTTAGATAGGGGACAAAATTCGTATGTTAATATCGAAGACCGCCTAGTGATAGCGAGTAGCGCTAATGTTGATATTGGGCACCGTTTCATGATGTCGAGGCGAGTTCTTTTTGCTATTAATTGCGTCGATACACAGTTTGGACTTTAAATTGCGTTCATGTTGGCAAGGCGAGCTTTTTAATGCGCGACTCGAATTTTTCGGAAAAAGAGAAGCTATTTTGTCTGTTGAAAGGGAATTCGAAATCAAACATCTTTTGCCAGAACAGGTCATTGCAATTAAAGCATTTATTGAAAAGGGAAATATATTTTTGAATTTACCGACGGGCTACGGAAAATCGTTGATATTTCAACATTTCTTTCGTGTATGACATTCTTCACTCTAGACCTCGTGGCTCTAGTATAGTTGTTGTGATTTCCCCCTTAAAAGCACTTATGGAAGATCAGGTTGAGTACTTGGGAAATATTGGATTCCCAGCAATTGCAATTGGTGATGATACCGGTATAGATTGGAATTTTTCCATACCGCACATTGGCTATTTGTTTGTACGTGCCTCTTAACAACATTTTGCCGAGTGTCTCAAATTCATTGGGAAGTTTGCGCTCAGCATTTTTGGATGGCCAGTTCACTTTAATGGTCACATTTACTTCTTCTTTTCTTTGCTCCACAGAAATAGGCGAAATCGGACTTTCGAAGTGAGTCCAAGAACCAGAACCGTCGGTGTTCGTCTAATGGTGTTGACGTGGTAGGCAAAGAGCGCTCTTGCTTCTTTGGTGTAGTTACAACATTATCCCGTTCTAGTTCGCTCTTCGCTTTGTCTCTTACAAGCTGATATCATACCTTTGCATTGGTAACAATTTTGAATCGCGTTATCGATTTCGTGTAATTTATCTTTCAAGCTCTTACGTTTTTTCAGCTTCGCAAGGCATTGCTTACAAATATACTTGCTCGAACTCTTCACCGTGAAAGGGAGACTTTTCAACGCTTCTTCTACATTGAAACTACCTTTCCCCGCAATAAGATATTTTTCCGTGTGTTCTACTATATCATTACAACATAACAAATATGGATAATTCATGAAGGATCATGAATCTTTAATGATTACAATAACTTTAAAGCAACGTTATCAATATTGCCTTGGCATGGTCATAGATGCCTGCGAACAGGATGGATATTGTTTACGAACTAATATCCAATCAGAGATGATCTTAGTTGTTCTAAAAAAGCAAGCCAATCAGAAGTCAGTACTAATATTTCGGTACTGGAACACGAGTTTGTTCCCTAATGCGTAGACGGATAGTACGCTAGGCTACCCTGATGTAGCTTTTACCAGCTTAGCATGAATAATAAAGAAATCAAACACCTTTCGCCCCTGCAAGGAAAAAAAATTACAACAAACAGCTGTGGTGGGAAGCTAAATTCGATTCAAATCCTTCATACGTCCTGTCATGGAAAAGGTGCATTAAGTAATTACAGCTAAATTTGGAAAGGACTCTACACCCATGCAGTCAATTTCAAAGCAAATATTCGACACGTGGCTGTACAGGTCAAGTATTCCATTTCAATTTAGTCACAATTACCTATGATGCATGACATTCGTCAAAGCACTGATTGAATCATTTTTAGCAGCTGTCTATATGGCAGTGACTACTAGCAAATTCACGAAGTACTTTTACTTGCATCAAGTTTGTTAACTACCAACGGTGCCATTGCCACTACGGTCGAGGTTTGCTTCCCATCTCATTAGCTAGGGCGCCATACCTTTCACCTTGGTACAAGTCCCCTCTCCGTTTAATCTACCATAATTTAACCTTGAAGCTTTGAAAACGCGTCGGCAGGCAGTGCATCTTACTCTCAACTGGGTACCATCAAGCATTACCTTTTAGATACTGATGTACACTGCACTCTTGCCCAAAAGGTGACTGACTAAGCGGGAAATTATTCACAAATTTCCGAAAGAGATGTACTCCTCCAGAACAATAGGAAAAATGAAACAGTTTATTAAATTTTAATCAAAGATTAGCGTCAATCACCTCTCGAACAACAGTGCTATTTAATATTAATCAGTTATGGATTAAGTTTGAAATGCTGCGAAGTTCTTACTCGCATGCCATTTCGGTTTCGGGATAGGGTTGAATGGCGTGTTCTAACGAGATAGCTGCTAATTCTTTCATCCATTCTTCCATCAACACGGCACAATACACCGCGTTCTTCATAATGTTAACGTGTTTCCTTCGCGTTCTTTCCCTGGCGATTCCTTTCGGACCTAAGTTTACAAAAATCCAGCTAGACACCTTTTCTATTTCGTGCTCGAGATCTTTTTCACCTGACATATCATCAGGGTCGATAAAAGATCTTCCTTCAACAAATGTATTTCTTCCAAGCGAATATCCCTGGGGGAGAGGACTGGAAGGACTGTCACTCACGCGTCTTTGATGCGGCATGCGTTCTTTTGGGATCTTGGGACTTGATGTTTGCGAAGACTTTAGAGAGACTGAACGCTTTCTTATTTCTTCTTGCTGAATCAAGTTCTGTTTTGCCAGCAGTAGCGGCTGTTCGAGATTATCCAATTGATTAAGACAAGCTTCAACTTTTGCCTTGACCGAGTTAAGTATCTGGAAAACAAAAATATATTTGTAAATTCGAGGGGGGAAATCTGAACAGTTCAGTTACGGTAAGCAGATGTTTAACTTCTCAACGTCCAGTCACCTATATAACTGAGACCATGAACAAAAGAGGAAATGAGAAAACAAAGGACAAACAAGGATAGAACAAAAAACAAAAGACCCAGGCGATAAGGGGTTAATACATCTGGGACCGGTGTCCAAAGCCTGGATAACTTAGTCTCAACAAGTGGACAGCGTAATCCATGCTTCGGTGGTTCAGTTCTTAAATACCGCTGGCCACTCCTCTGGAATTACCCGGCAGATAAGCTATCCAGGCTTTGAACTAACCCTGGTTTTCATGGCAGTCATATTGCCGTACGTTACTACGACAACATCCCCTTTCGACGAATAAAATAGTCTGGCGTTAGCCAGAGTAAAATACTGAAGTCTGCATTAGTCACTGGTGACTGAATGTGACACCTACGAATTAAACTCAAACTTGTAAAACACAAGAAACTTGTGAGGGGTTTTCTTATTTACAGTTATGTTATTCTTCTGCTTGATCAAGTTCGTAAGTGTCTCGATTATCATTTTTGTGGTTTTATCGGACACTTACTTTCCTTGCTGTATGGTTTTGTGTTGGTTGGAATATATCAACAGTATTTAAATTTAGCATAATCCATGTCTGAGAATAGTGGGTAGGTTCTTTTTGTTACAGTAGAATGAAACTATAATTCTTTACATATTTTCAGAACATTGGTGACGTAGGGTAACGCGAGATAACGGCATTATCCTTCCAAAAGTTGCACTAAAAAGTGTTACACAAACGAGCTACATGTAAGGATGAAATAAATCATTAACGAGAAGGAGTCCTTCATTAGGATATCCAAGACAAATACCAAAAACTTTGTTGAAAACCGAGGTTTTTACAAACTTTGCGGTGTTTGGATATCTGATGAAACACGACTTTCGAGAGTGTGATGTTGCATCTCAAACGAGTATTTGAAGAAAAATCGATGTCAAAGTCGGCTTAATTGACGTAATTTCTTTCTAGGACTGGAATTTTACAAGGATCAATAGTCAACGGTTTTGTCCACTTTTGAACCTTACCTGAAAGATTGACTTAACTTCCGGTTGCAGTACAAGGCTGTGATTTAATAAGAAGGATCTGAGTAACGGCTGAGGATACTCGGCTAAACTCGAGATAATTCCTGTTATAACTTGATTAACGAAGATAGAATTTTCTGGCATTTTTTCCAGTTTTTGGAACAGCTTTGTAATGAACGGACCTAAAAGAAGTTCCAACTTATCATTTTCACCAGAGAATGAGCGTTTTCGAGCAGGTTTCTCGTCCTCCGGGCACATCCGAGCTATTTCTGGCGCTGACGAGCTACTATGCACTGCAGTACCATTAGATACACCCCTCGTAGTCTTAATCTTCCTACCAGAACTGTCGTAAGTAGGATCTAGACCATCCCACATGGCAGACCAACAGGAACAGGCAACCCTACGGTCTGACAGAGCCTTCCTTACGTCCAGTAAATAACCGAGAAAATCTGACGATAAAGTTGACAGTTCTTCCACATTAGGATTCGGTGATGTTTTGTCGTCTTTTGCATCGTCAACTTGAGAAGACTTCCCCAGGATTTTCTCGGAATATTCATCAGGAAAACAACAAGAAGGGATGAGAGTTAAGAATCGCACTGCAACTTTGCCATATAAATCCATTTCTTGAATCATTTTTCTTTGGCTGCCCATAACATGGTTACAAGGGAGAAGATACCTTTAAAAAGAGATCGTACGTGAACTGTTCGAAGAAGGTAGTTAGGGTCGTTAGTTCAAACAAAAATGGAGGGGGACAATAAGTATAGTGTGGGAGGGCACGAGTCAGGCAAACATTTTTACAGTTCTGAATGTCCCCTTGACAGTATTGCATTCTTACCGCAAAGATATATTCAAAATTCACAAGCCTCTTTATTTTAGTATTGTCTAGGCACTCACTATCCATCTTAAAAATGGCATCCAAGACAGCAACTTGTACCAAAAAAAAACCCCAGCTTAAGTCGTTTATATCTTGGATTTTATTTTACTTTTCTAGGTCGGGTAGTTATTTGAATAAATATGAAATCTATAAACATATGACGTACGAAGATAACTTCACAGTAATCGACCTATTCTTGTCGAGGATGCAGTGATGTTATTTCATTCTGCTGTCCGTCCTGATTCCATCTGGAAAACGTAGATAAGCACTTAATTTTGGGTGGGCCTACGAAGTCATTGAATGGGCCAGGCCCACCCACGGCTACACCTATGATAACGATTAAAGCCTCTTTTCTCATTTCAGGTCATTTTATGGCACAGCACTAGTAGAGCCGTACTGGCAGAAGCCTTAGCCCCTAGGTGGGCCTAATCATGAAAGCAAAGTAGGTCCCAGGCCTACGAACGTCGCCGCTCCAACTGCGTGCAGCACGCAATTGTCTCTCCACTCATCAAGCTTCATTCGCTCTTTCAACGCTCATGTTGAGTCAGATCGTTAAATGCACGAACATTTTCCTCTTTTCGGGTGCAAAGTAAGTAAATTTTCATATATGTTTCGGTCGTGTCTATTACCGAATTTCCAGTTTTGCAAAGCATTTATCAAGGCCATACATCTGTTAGTGAAATATGGAGATATCGGCGATATGTCTTGATGTATTTATTGGCGTTGTTGAAGCATAAAGTTCAGATAGACTGACGTTTTGTTGAACATGTTTTACATAACCTAGACCTTGGACTAATTCCTGAGGTGTATTCCTGAGTACGAATCATTTACCAGTTGAAATGTACATTCAATGTGATTTTTTTTCCGAAAATGAGGTAATTCCCCTTCTTATGGAACAGAAAAATGATTGTAGTTTTCTTGTTTGGGAGACGAAAACTGAATAACCAGACACAGAGCCAAAGCGCGGTGCACTATTTTACAGAACTGAAATAATTGTCGTAAACCTGAGTAGCGTGAAGCTCAGTTAGCTTGTCGCTGTAGGCCCACAGGTCCTGATGCGGCGCGCCACGAGAAACCCTAGGTCTGTTGGTCCATGTGCAGTGTAAATAACTTTATATGATGATAAACCTTTGTTTTCTTTACCTTGTTCTTCCCGGAGTAGTTCATTAAAATATCATCCAGAAACGGCAGCATATTTTTAATTTTACGCTTCTATTTTGTTTGACGACTTTGCCGCTTCTAGCGAAAGCTTCTCAAAGCAAAACAAAACAAAGGATTTTACTTCCGCTACAGGAACAAAATAGTACACATACAAGAAGTACATCATGCTTGTGATTCCCGAACAAACTAACAAACTCACAGGCAGAATAGCAGTGCCAAGATTGGCACAGGGCACCGCAATTCCATGCATCCCTCTTAACTGTAAACTAAATATATCGCGCTCCTCAAGCAAACTTATGGTTCGTGGCAGCAGTTTTGCTAACCTTGCTTACACCGATTTTAACTAGTTAACGTTTTTGCATGATTGTTAACCAGTACATAAGAGTTTGGTGGTAAATTAGAAATTAAGAAGTCGGTTTTATGTTACTCTGAATATGATTTGGTATGAAACAGACTTACTTCAACACCAGCTCTATCATCACATCTTCCGAATTGAGGTTTACCATGGTCTGGAACAATGCCAAGGTGACCAAACCTAGCTAAGAAGTGATACCAAAATAACTAAGTTATTGCCAGCTAAAGAAGGTCGAGGGTATTGAATCACCGTAGTCCCAAATCTTTTTAATACAGATCTCGAAGATGAGGATCGTGAAGCTAGATTTCAAACTAAACTCAGAAAAGATACCGGTTTCACATGGAGACTTAACCTTTTCCGGTAACAAGAAAAATCGCCTTCCTATATTAAAAGTAAAATCGTCTGACTTTAGCCAGAATAAAATAATAGAAGTCTCATCCTGCCAGGAAAGATTTAATATCATGCCCAAATAAATTACTGCGACTATAAAAGTAAACGGTTTGAACCTGGGAGAATCATGACATGTTAGTGGAAGTTGATCGTCCAGGTTAGTGTAGTCTTGAGAAAGACTTTT
>JBAHVQ010000040.1:912624-930462 GCA_036872915.1 Nanipora kamurai
TAGTCTTGAGAAAGACTTTTGGTAGAAGTGACTGACGTTTCGACAGCCTTAGCGGCTTTCATCTTCAGAGTCAAAACTTCCACTAACATGTTACTGCGACTATATCACAATATGCAAGGTTAGAGTAAGCGTTAGTCTGGTAGCCCAATCACTGGTAAAATATCTTGTGGACTGGTTGTCTAGTAAAAATTATGGAACAAATTCATATTGTCTAAGGAACTCTCGTTGTTTTCCAGTTATACCATGCGTGCCATCTAGTAAAGTCCTCGGGAACTAGAGGGTTGCCAGGCCGGTGAAATAAAATTTAAAGTTCTGTCCCTGAATATGTGAATGGGAAAGAAGTATTTCTACCGTTTTTTGGCCTAATGAAAAGTTTTACAAAATTCAAATACAAAAAGCATAGTTAGGTAGGGAATTCGAATATTTCCTTTCCTTCTTTCGAATTTAACTATTTTTGGCCCACATGCAACATCGCATGCCTCTTTTCTGACGAAACAATTCATCAAACAGTAAATTTACTTCGTTCTGAATTAGTTTTTGCTTCTTTTGAAACTTTACAAGTTAATCGTAAAAAAATTCTAAATTTGCAAAATTTCCAATTTTTTTTCAAAAAAATTACACAAACCCAACAACCATTTATAGCCCGTTTATACTGAACTCTTGGGGTACGTTTGCTTTAATTTTGCTGACGATTGCAAGTTGATTTTTCCAACAGTTCAAGCGACGTTTGAAGTCGTGACGAATCCTATTTACACTTTACTCAAATGAATTCATAATAGAATCGAGTCCAATGCGACCTCTAAAGACTCTCTTGTGGCTTGGTTGCCCACCATTTGATCAAAATTGGAGCTGGCTTAATTTGTAAGGGGAACTTTCGACAACTCAAATCAAGAACGTCTTCTGATGTCTCTGAGAAAAAGACTCGACAAAATGCCGACCAAAACCATAGCTGTGTCCGTAAATGAACCTCCTAAACCTTCGTATTGATCTCGTAACAGACCAGCGTCTTCGTGGTAAATAGTCTTGTTTCAACAAGGACCAACCCACGATTTCTAAAATCATGCTACCGCGCCCTAAAAAGCCTGGATAACAAATTACTTATTTACCTCATTTTTAGCATCAATCCTTTGGAAGAGTGAATGCAAAAGCCGAACTTCATCAAACTTTTCTTGAAGAATAAACTTTAAAAAGACTCTCATCAATTTTGGCTCAGTGACGCTTCTCAGGAATAAATCAAAGTAAGCAGTTGCCGCAATCAATGCATCAGAGGAATTCTGCAAGATATAAACCACGTATCTATATTTATATATACTTGGGATTTATATTTAACAGACAATGAGCAAATGTTTTCTATCAGTCAGAGATGGTCAACGAGGTTGAAGCCCTCGTTAACTATGTTAACTACGGCTCATAGAAAACAAGGGCGAGTTACCTGATTGTTTTAGTATAAAGTTTACTTTTTGTATGTTTTAGTTCAAGATTACATCAAAAATTGTCAAAGAATGGTGATTAATCTTTCTGATTGAAATGGGTCTCCAAGTACGCCACCGTCATTTCTGTCAGCAAACCAATCAAATTAGCGGATTTGTGATAGACATCGATAAATTTATACTAATACCAATTAGAGGAAACTTGTTAACCAAGCAAATGCAGCAATCTGATTGGCTGGGCTATTGGTGATCTTAGAATAAAACACTGTGATTACTATGACAGACAGGTAGTGAAATAAGGGCGGGTATGGGAGCTACAGCCCCCAATACTTCTGACAAGACTTAAGGCCACCAATATTTTCAGGTCCATACTAAAAAAATGTGGATGTTACCTTTCTTAACTAACGGGAGGTCTTCGAATTGCATCCCTTTTGTTCAGCATTTTTGTAAGAATTGTCCCCCCCCCAATATCAAACATCTTCCACCGCCAATGAGCCACTGCGATTACTTACGCTGTTCCCATTAAGTGCAGGGCTAAGGCAGAGTTTGTTTTAAAAAAAAAAAAAGTTTGTGCAAATCCTGGTTCACACGAGCGACATAAGCATAAGGACAAAACAAAGCAGGACTTCTCCTCAGGGACTTGCAAAGACAAAACAACAAGAGTTTTTTTGTTTTGGATCTTTTGTTCGGCTCTTGGCTTATATGCTTGGACTATGATCTTATTCTTGTGCTTTTCTTATTCTTATGCTTATTTGCAGGCTTGACTTCATTTCTTTGTTTTGCCTTTGTTTTCTTTGTTCTTTGACCTTGTGCTTACGTTCATGTGTGAACTAGGCTTAACAATTATTGTCCGAGAAGATTGAAAAAGTCAAAAACTTTTGCTTAACTTCATGTCACCGTTCATTGCTGCGCAACGAACCGTGACATATTACACGCGAAAACCCGAGTTTCTGACTCAATTTTTGATGCACATTTCAAAAATCTTGGTATGAATGCAGAATTCGAACAGGAAGTGGGTCAAAATTACAAAAGTTTCCATCGTCCACTGGCAACAGGCATCAGTGGAGCTAGACAAAATAGTTAACAAAGCAAAAGCTAATTTGTATTACAAAACTTAGATTGTTCACTCTAGTCTTGAAATATAGAATATCGAAATTTTAACTTCATAATCTAATTGATAAATAGTTTATGCTAGTTCATCTACTCATCAACATCCAATGACAAATGTTTCAAATGTTTTTGCAAAAACGAGACATTTTACCAATACCTGTCCTACAACTTGATATACTGTAAATAGCTTTACCAAATACCTGGTTAAGAGCTGGTGCCATAACGGAAACTAAGAATCCATTGTAAATGAGATCCAGTAGTTTGGATTGTATTCTTGGGTGAGCGGTCTGAATTAAAAAAAAAGCAGATCTTTTAATACTTAAAATATTGACCATGTGACTATGTATTTCTATCTGTTATTCCACGTCTTTATTTTTGTAGATTCCAGAATATCAATCAGTGTTTTTATGCAACCCCAGTTCAAAGTTTTACAACGAACTTTCAGAAGATTTTCTGTATAGAATTTCATCCAAAGTGAACCCTTGTTGATGTGCAGCCATATAAAGTCTTTCTCGAAACGAAAAAAACTGACAAATTTTCGAAACTTGTCTCAACTCCAGGCCTCAATACCTGACCAAAGGAAGATCGCACTGATTCTAAATGCCGCGGTGCGTAAACCAGGTTTCAGTAATGTTCGTTTATTTTATAATCTTTCTCTGATCTTTCAGTGGCAGCGTCCTGAATTTGAGTGTTCTCAATTATTTAGTAGGGCTGATTAGTTGCTTTGTAGTCATACGCATAAGTTAAATGATTCCGATGGGTAGATGACGCATTTTATCGCATTCACGAGTAGCTTTGGAAAGAAAAATAATTTGTCTTTCTGGTTTGCAAAAACTAATCTTAACCTTAATCGTTACAGCCAGAAACGGTGCTGGAATTGAATCTTTGTCAATTTGAGCAATATCCAGTGATTTAATTATGTATACGATTACAAAGCACGCAATCAGCGCTAATACCCGGATCTCGGTAGATTTACGTCATCAGCACGGTATTTCTTGGCTCGTTGCTCAGACGCCTTTTTCGCGGGCTCAAGGTGCGAAAAGATGACCTTTTACTTAGGCTACTGCCTATGCAGCATTCTATTGGTATATCATTGTTTAAAAATTTAATTTGCTTTTAAAATAAGGCATATTTCAAAATATTTAGTGTTCAACGGATAAATCGTTGCATTAGGGCATCATAATGTGCGTTCAAAATAGCGGGCTTGGTCTGGATTTGGACTGGACTTCTGGACTCCGGACGTTTGGTGGACTTGAGTCCACCTGATCAACTGTAAACGAAGTCAGACTGGATTTTGACTCAACAGCATTAGTTTGAATAAACGTCATATCTTTCTTTTGTCTCTCGACATAGCACTTTTACTGGCAGTCCAAACTCAATGCACATCGGCAATGTTAACACAACTCGTTCAGCTGATTTCAGCCCAAATCCAGTCAAAATCCAGTCCGAGTTCACTGATGTGAACGCACCTTTTGTTTTAATTAACACAAACTTTCCTTTTGCCTAACCCAAAGGATAGGCTTAGCTGTATTACCGAGTAACGCCAGTAAACACGGTAATTTAGGTAAACCTAAAAACCACATCTAAACAGGGTTTGCATGGGTTTTCGAAAGTCTTGCAAAGCTTTGCAAACTCTTGGAAAGTTTTGGAAATTGATTAATGTATTTTGAACAGTTTTGGAAAATTGATTTTTGCTCAACTAGGCTATGGAAAGCCATGGAATTTTGTGTAGCTTGCCAAGCTTGTTGCTTGCAAAGAAATGTTTTGTACACAAGCGCTAAACATTTATCATGCCAGCGACCAGTGGAGCGACCAGCAGATTTACTTTTAAGAAATTGGTTTTGAAAATAAGGTAAGGTCTGTGGGAAGTCTTAGAAATTCTAACAGATCATATTGTACGAACCCTGTCTAAAACACATGGTTTTCTAGAAAGCCCAAGATTACCGCATTGTTTACCAAGAGGTCTCCCTATTGATGAGTAATATCATCTGATGTTAGCCAAAGGAAAGAATAATCAAAAACGCCATTTTCGACCAGTTCACTAAAAATGGGTTAAAGTGAGCAAAAAATGATACAATAATTGAAATTGCAATATTTCAACCTGATTACTAGGTCATCATCAGCTACCTGGTTTTTACTTGAAGATACTTTTGCTATGTACTGCAGTTCAAATATTTGTATTTCAACTATAGTATCATTCTGTTATTAATAGAAACCTTGAGTTCAGAAAGTTATGTTATTATTCAGATCATGTTCAAGTTTGTTTGTTTATTTTTTTCAGATTATATTTTATTTGTTGCATTTATATCTTAAGTAATAATATCTGTCCACAAACTGTGTGCGATTTACAATGACTTTTGTTGTAAATCTGATATAGTTCAGTTGGTCATTATTATATACACTAGTACTGTAGCTCTGATGATGAAAGCAAAGGTACCTGTATGACATCATTGCAAAACTCTAGTGATGTGATGAATGATTTGAGTTCTGGCAGTGTGGTCCATAAACCTTTCTCTAGACTATACCAGTCTTCACCAGGAACATCCAAAGTATTGGGAAGTCTTGAATATAAACCACTTAAACCTGTAGCCAAAATCTGAAAACATACCAGTAATTAAAATTTGAGTAAATAAAACCTGAAAATTGTACCTGACATTGTTTTGCTCTAGTCCAGTACCATTTTACTAATAAATAGCAGAATTCTTGGGCAGTCAGCTAATTGATGACTTAAAGCATGACTGTTTGTTTTCTGCAATACTATACTAGTATTTCATGTATAAGTGTTCAAATACTGTGGCAAGAAAAATCCCATATTTACGTGACCAGGACAAATCAGTTTTACCAGTGGGCAAATTATTTTGTTTATGACTAGTAGTGCATCCACGATGCAAACTATTCTTCTACTAGAACATGAAAATACTCTCTTGAAATTTGACTTGAGAAAGAGATCTATCCTGACAAAATTTTTCATTTTAGCTGCTAAATATCTCCTTGGGCTTTACCAAAACTTGGCTGCTACATTTATTGTATCAAGTGAGTTACACAGATGATTCTGATTAAAGGAAAACAAATTCTGTACATGTAATATAATCTATTCACACTGCCACAGTCGTGCTTGCTACACTATTATGTTCCCTTCTTCAACAGTGGAAGGACATTGATAAGAAGACAGATTCAGTTAGGGGATACCAGAGCAGTCCTAAATAGTTATAAAGAACCAGGCACTTTCCATGATTAAAAAAGGCACTTATAACCAGTTGGGATTACATGTGCCCCTAATGTCACTTCCATCCTAATGTCACTTCCATCCTAATGCCCTGTTCTACAGTCATGTTTGCTACCAGGCAATGTGTCAAGTGCATGACCCTGTGGCTCCATTTGAAGTAACATTACAAAACACTAAGGGAGTGTGTTAACAACTAATGGAAATTAAAATCAAACTAAGTGGAAATACTTGTTTATTTTGGGAAAAAACAGTCAAGTAACTGTTTGTTTAGAAATATAAAGATATTAACAAAAACATGTAAGGTACCAAGAACATGTTTCTTCTTAAATGTCAGAATTTTTCAAAAGATGTTCAGCAGTCTACCAACCTTTTAACTTCCTAACTGCTTGTTTATATTCTAATGAGAACGTTTCTGAAAGGGTACCATAATTAACATGCCTCCCCTTTGCAAAATGTGAAAAGTGCAACTGTAAGGCCTCTGGCTGGGCATCAAGCTTGCAAAATGGGTAGCTTAGTGAAGTGTGTGTTTTGCCAACTAAGCTACAAAAGCTGTTGCTGAGAGCATACGCACAAGTTCTGTATTAATATTTACAAATTGTTGCAATGTAAAACTATTCACAACATACTATGATATAATTTCAAAAATATGTCTGATTTTCCAGATATCAAAACACCATGCATTTAAATCACAGCTGGAGTGCTTTATCCATCTGAGTATCTCAAGAATTACACAAGCCATGGACAAAGCTGTTCACGAAATTCTGTATCTCTCCTAAAAATCTTTCACTTAAAATAAATTATCCTCATGTCATGTGAATTTTAAGTAACATGACAAAAATAATATCTGCAGTAGGCATCTAAACATCTTGTTTTATGTCATCATAATTACCAAATAATGTGAATTAGTTTCATGAAAGAAATTAACCTATGATAAAGGTAAAAATTCAATATAATTTATCCTAATGGTTAAGAAATTGGGAAACTGGAAGAAAGTTACGTTGATCAGAGGCATTTCACTCATCTAACGCTAATCAGGTGCAGACTACAGTGAATTCAAACGGAATGTCAAACTCGTTGCTATCGGACTGAGTTAATATAAATTAAATGATTCCGTGAAAAATGATAAAAAGTTGTGAAAAACAGCTGTCAGATTGAAAATACCGCTATAATTGCCACTGAACCCGAGGCGAGTATTTCATGTTGCGTAAAGATAATAAGCATGCGTGAATGACTGCGAGATCATTCCTACGTTTACTATAAAAAGACAACATTAACATGAAAAAATGTCAACAATGGTTAGCTCACTTAGTACAGCGAAATAACTTTACGCACACTCTTACCGGGCAAAACGTAGTTTCTTCACAAATGAAGTTGGCTAGGTGTTCTTGTAACATGGATAATGAAGTGCAGAGCAAAACAGCATCTCGTGATCGTGACCCGACTTCGCCTTCGCTGTGTAAGTAGGGTGTCAAAAGAGAAAACACTGAAAAGCTTGCTTCCGTGGGCGAACTAGCGTTGATAAAATGTGTATTGAGTAATGACACATCTTGGTTAACACAGACACAAAGCTGGTGAAGAACATCCACAAATACTATTTCTATATCGTTCGACTGTTTGCCAGCACAGGACCGAAGCAGGCGTTTCAAGGGCACGACAATTTCTTCAAAGATAAGAATTGGTTGCTTGCACCTCTTTATCAAGGACTTGTAGAGTTTGAGTTGTTCTTTTATGAGTTCCTTCATGCATGCTCGTTGACCAAGGCTCCAAGCAAATACCTCTTCGAATATACCTCTTTCCAATACATACTCCAAGCAAGAACCGAGCTGACCATCTTGGGACTGTTCGTCAGATATCATGTTTACTATGACATTAAAATGGTCCAACACACGCCTACAATTTTCTAGGGAACTTTTGCTTGTTTCTGAAGTGAGCAAGATACCTTGAATACTTCTACAATGTTCCTTCAAGGCTTTCACGTTCTCATCTTCAGGTGTCAGGGCGCTCGACTGCCCAGTATCATTTCCATCTCCAGATAACCCACTCTCAGAAGAAGCAGGCGACCCAAAGCTGGCGAGTCGTCGAAAAATACTCATCTTTTAACCATTTAATGTCGAAATCAACGCGGTATAATTATCAAGCATCGTTAAATACATTGCTGGAGATGAAAAAAAAGGATCAGAGAACTGATACAACTACACTTGACAGCAAAGGTCATGACGATCGCATGATACGACAAGATACGTCCCGAGGGGGACTCGAACGAGAAATTGTACAAATTGCCCGCCTTCTCCCGCCAATTGCCGGTAATTTATTGATGCCTCGCACGACACCAATGATGTCTGCAAAATCACCGTATTTTATTGGCGCGGCGTCTACTCTTGGCTCACTTGACAGTTCACTGCGATCAGGAACTCGCAGGAAACATGTTAAAATAGAATATGAAAAGGACAAACACAAGGCACAACCACAGAGTGAAGGAACGTCCAATGGAGCACATGTATCTGTCGAAGACACCCAGCCATCGACATCCAAACGGCCAAGAAAGAAAATTAATGAAAACAAAAAGAAAACATCTGCACCATGGACGCCAAAAAACTGGCAACAGCAGCTGAAGAACATACGAGAAATGCGCCGGCATCGCAACGCTGCCGTAGATCATCAAGGTTGTGAAAAGACGGCTGACCTAAAAGCACCACCCGCGGTTCAACGTTACCACGTACTTGTCTCCTTGATGCTCTCCAGTCAAACAAAGGATCAAATCACTTTCGAAGCCACCAGGAAATTAAAGGAAAAAGGCCTGACCATTGAAAATATTTTGCGAATGCCGGAGTCTGAGATTGAGGAGTTGATAAAACCAGTTGGGTTCTGGAAGAAGAAGGCAACTTTCATTAAGAAAGTTGCAGAGATCTGTCATAGAGATTACCAGGATGACATCCCATCCACTGTGGAAGAACTTGTGAAACTCCCAGGGGTGGGACCAAAGATGGCACACATTGCCATGAATGTGGCTTGGAACAAATTGACAGGGATTGGAGTTGACACTCATGTGCACAGAATTTCTAACAGACTGGGCTGGGTGAAAAAACCAACCAAAACCCCAGAACATACACGTGTTGCTTTAGAAAGCTGGTTACCTCGAGAGGAGTGGAGTGAAATCAATGTGCTCTTGGTTGGTTTTGGTCAGCAAAGATGCCTACCAGTCAAACCTCTCTGTAGTGAATGTTTAAATGCAGCTATTTGCCCACATCCTAAAACAAATAAAAAAAGATGATAAGGCTGAGGCATTTTTTATTCCAGAACAGTCATAGGGCTTTAGGTTGAACTTGCTGAAGATGTTTTTTCCGTAAACTGTAGTTTTAGCCCTATTGATAGAAAATTCAGTGATATAGTCAGGGAGTGGAGCAATTGTCCCTAGGTACCAAAATAAGGAGGTATCAAATTGAGATGTCCTGACAAATATTCTATGCAAATAACAAAAGATATGTACAAATATTGCAATAATCATAATTTTATCCTGCTGAACATTGTCATATAATCGTTGGCATTTTTTGTTCTTGTTTTTTCCAATTGGTAATTAGCAGAAGTAGGTCTTTATTAAGTTTGCCTCCAGGTGCAGCTTGTGCTCACTATTGATAAAATTAATACACTTTAAAGGCTTTTTTCTCAATTCACTTCTGAATTTCAAGAAAAGCAGATAACCTTGTTTAAATGAAAACTCTTTAAATAATTATATGCATAATTTAAAATATATATTCTTATTTAAGATACGTTTTTTATGAGTTCTGGTTAGATTAATCAGTTTTAAAATTGACAGGTTTATGTAGGAACACAACCATTGTAACATGAATATTCAACTGATTGTAATAAAGTAAATGGTTTGAACCTGGGAGAATTGTGAACCTGACAATTAATTACTATTCCTTCAACTCTGAAGATGATGTCACTAAGGCTGGAGAACATCAGTTACTTCCACCAACAGTCTTTCTCAAGCATACACTAACCTGGACAACCAACTTCCACAAACACATGAATATTCAACAATGCTCAACTGTAAGCATGTTATTTGCAGAAAGGCAGTTGTAATGCAATAATTGAATAATTCATATCAAACAAATAAGAGGGGGAGGAGAAAGAAAGAGCAATAGTTGGGACATTCCCCAGAATGTCCCCAGAAAAATATTGCACTGTAGGTTGTGCAATGTTCATGCTTGGTATTTTGATAGCTTCAGGGTATTCACACCCTGAAACAATCTATGTGTTAAGTTTGGTTATGTGTAAATAAAGTCAATATCAATGTATAATTAGCATGTATAGACACTCAAGAATTGTAGGATATTTTTAGGCAATGCTAATGATTTGTTACTTATTTTGAGGTAATGCTATTTACACCTTTTGCCCTTCATTACAGTGAAAGCAGTGTTCATCAGAGTGATCGACATCTTCAATAGTGCCTTTCAGATCTAATTGTACTAAAAGTAAATTTATTTACAACAAGCAATTAAATATTCCATTAAATTGAAATCCAATAATGTAAAAACATTAACATCTACAGTATTTCATTAGTGTCAATCAAAATCAATAAAAATGGAGAAATCAACAAAATACACCTGCTGTCCTTTTGTTTATGGTAGCCCTACTTTTTTGTTTCCGTTAAAGTTTGATAAAGCTTGGCAATGGCTTAATTGTGAGAATATGTTAGAGTATTTGTTAGCTAAAATTGTAAACTGGGCACTAGTGGAAATGAATAAGACCGCATTGCCTCGTGACAAGTTAAGACTTCACATGCTTAGCGAAGGCCTTACGTGAAGAATATTAGAAGATATAAGTAGATCACTAAAAACAAGTGAGGATTCGTGCTTTCTGAAATTAAGTGAGGCAGGCAGGAGTAGCACATATTTCTGTTGACTAGAAATTGTCTTAAAACTCCAGATAGAGTCCAAATTTGCCAAGTTGCTTTCAAGACATGTCACAGAATGGCTTCCACCTGGGAAAGATGAAATGCTGCTGCTTCTTGTTAGTAGACTATTTTTGCAGTGGCTTCCTACAAGACATTACTGCATGGCTGGCATAGTGGGATATTAAAGTCCACTCTGATATCACCTTCTAAGATTCCCCCTATGATAATAGGGGAAATATTAGAGGAGAATATCAGAGCAGACTCTAATATTCCCTGTAATAATCCTCTTTGATATGATTAAGCAGGGGATATTGGGTTTATTCCCCCTGAAGAACAAAACAAAGCAAGTCATGTGAGATAGATTATTGATGCTAATTCCTCATTCTTTTATCATCATAGCAGCAACAGTTCCACAGGGGTGGGCTTATAGGCTTAAGTCCTCCCAAAGGTTTCTTTCAACTAACAATTATAGCTCTCACAAAACAAACTGTATATTGACTGGAGGGTTCACTGCTTCTAAAAAAGCAGTTAAAAATGGCAGACATGGGGCTGCAGACACTAACACATTCATTTGAACCAGTCCATAACCAAAACCCTAACTCTAGAACTAGAAAGACTTATCAACATTTCAAGCAGAGCAGGTGTGCCCATCCAGGGGGATTTGACAACAGAATTTTTCTTTCATATCTGAGAAGACTAAATCCTAACATCCAAACCTGACTGGGAGCCTGGGGAAAATGATCAAAGGCCTTCATATTGGTCATTTTTGAATTCACGTTTTGACTTACTCATTGACTGGAGTCTGCCTTCCATGCAGTCTATGTAGGGTTCAGTTCTCTCACCATCAGGGCTAATTTGTTTTGGTGATAGTTTGATTCCTACGTGTACACTATTTTGAGCCACTGTCACAAGTTCTTCAATAAAGCATGGTTATTAATCCCACAGACTTTGTTTAACAAAATGCAACTCGTTCTTTTAATATTACATGCGCTATTTTCGCATCTTTGTCCCCACACTTACACACACACATGTACACACAAAAAATCATCCCCATGCCCTTCCAAAAATCTTCCTTGCATCCCCTAGCAATCAATCAAATCAAGAACATGCGGCCCTTAGAATTTGTGGCAGCCACATGAATGTGGAAGAGTGTGGAACCGTTGAAGCCTTCAACTTTCAAGGGTTTTGAAATTTGTATGCCCATAGTTTTCAGGCACGAGGCAGAATTCCCCTTCCGTACCTTCCAACCCCTTGAAAATCACCCCCAACTCTTTGGCCCAGATCCGCCACACACGTCAAACTGCGTTTACCGCCCGAAGGGCATCAACTAGAAACATTTCCCGGCGGAGCGTAGATGTTGTATCTAAAGCCAGGACGACGTGAAGTATACTCTATTAACCACAAATTGTTAACTTTTTTTTGCTTAGGAGGAGAAATCTTATTGTGGGACTGCGTCATTCTTAATGTTTTTGTTTTTGAAACCCTCAACCGGTATTTGGGTAGGTCAAGTAGGGCACTTGACCCACCAGAAAATTTTCAAAGACTTTAAAATACATATTAGACCAGAAAATTTTTGAGTTTTTCAGTTTCTAGGAACAACTGGCTTGAGTACGATCGAAACCTGGTCGAATTTAGGTTTTTGATGAAATTTTGAATTTTATTAACTCTATTCGGTCCGACCCCTGAAATAAAGGTCGTGAGAGAACTACGTTTACTTTTGCCATTTTCATCTACGTCCTCTTCGAATTTCGGTTCGAAACAAAGTTTTTTCAAATTGGCATGAAAAATTGAGTCAGAAAAGTGGTTTCTCACGCGCGTAACAGGTCACGGGTTCAACGAAATCTAGCAAGAATTTTTTAATCGTTTTTTCCGCTTTCTCGGAGCGTAATGAGTTAATGGCCGTGTTATTCGTACACAAATACATGTGTTTTACTTTTAAAGTTATCTGTCCGTCAACCAGCCCTGCTGGATTGAAATTCATTATGACTGGGCCTTAAATGCCGTCCCACGACTGAAGCCAAGCGGAAATGTTGAGCAGTAACTCACAACCTGACTAGGGAAACCAAGGGCATGCCCCTACGGGAAATTCTTGAAAATAGACTTGTTGAATCTTTAGGAAATTGCTGTTTTTATGTACGAAGTAATTCCACATTTATATCAATTTCCCATGCGTGTTGTTTATGAAAATCCATTTTAGGAGGGTCCACAATCGGTTTGTTGAGGACCTGAATTACGTTTATTTTAGTAACGACAAACGAGATGCAAGGGAAAATAATCACCAAAATTCGGGGATTTATGAAAGTCTCGCGGGACACGGGAGTTACAAACAATTACCTACGTGATACGGGAAATTAAAGAGATTAGAGAACGATGTTCGAGATTTATGACACATTTCTGTCATTTTTCATACTTATTTCTTACCCTGTGTTACTGTGTACGCCAAGATATGCTCAGAGAGTTCTCACTAAGTAATGTTGGCATGATTTTCCGGATCTTTCCCGGGCAGCAAGGCAACGCCAGCCAGATCAGACCAGATCGCGGTCCACGTCCACCAAAAGTGTTCGCAATCTTATTATTTCGCGGTACGAAATGTTGACATTTTTTATTCAAACAGGAGATAGTATACAAATCAAGCAGTAAATTGGCTGGAATCGGGATCAGGTAACCAGAACTGTTGGGATTACAGGATACGAAATTTAAGAAACCTATTGTGGACCCCCTTTTAGCAAATTATTGCGGCGCTAAAGCTCATCCACCGCCATTTCCAAGCGACTTGATGCTTAAGCATAACTTAACAGTACCACTATACAATAATCTACCCAATTTGTATGCAAAAAAATGGAACACGATAAAACATATTCCTAATTTTTTTTATTTACGTTTTTTCATTGTAACGTTTGTGTTGCAAAAAGTGTGTTAGTTTTATCGAGATCCTTGGAGCCTTACCAAGGGGGAGCCAAATGGCCCCTTCGTACGAGGTTACTGGTTACCAGGGTCCCTTACGAACTCCCTGTTCTGTTAAGCCCTTACCAAACGAGAACACAAGTTACTGCAAGTTTTAGCTTGTGCCTTGTTTGACTGCCAACATATAATGACTTACGTTAGCTTGAAACAAATTTCTGCTTTAACTCTTACGTCTCCAATAGCCATTTTCAAACAGATTATGTATAGTAAAACTCAAAGAAAAACAGGACAAGGTACTGACGAGCTTTTTACGGCCAATAACTTTGCCATAATAACATGGGAACTAGCAGACGTACAGAATTCGTGCGCCATCGCAAGTTAACTGCGATAACTTGCGTCCTTGTTTGATAAGCGCTTTAAGTTGACAGTTTCCCACACGTGATATAGGTAATGTATGATCATATTGTGACAGACTGCTTACTGATAATTCATTTACTAACAAGATACCGTGGTGAATAAAATAGAAATTCCTCTGGTCGATTTATTTTCAGCTTTTTTTGTCTTAATCTGTAGCGTTTCGACATGGGACACCAAACGTGCAAAACTGAAAAACGAATATGAGTTGTGTTTTTAAAACAGGTTGCTTCAAAATTATCCAGGTTATATAATTCTACAGTAGCCGCTACATTCTTTACCCAGAAATGCATTACTTTCGAAACGCTTTTCTGGTACTTTGGTTTTTGTAGTCTAAACGTATTCCAAGGGCATCTAATCACAAAAATATTACAAATTGTTCAGGGAAGCCTTGGCTCTACGATAGATGGTGTGATATCTGGAACATCCGTGATCTTGAAATCCAATAACATTTGGCCCAAGGCTTTTCCCTAAGAAAAATAAAGTTTTACAGAAACGTAATTTTACAGAAAAGGAAATATTACGAAGAATCAAGGTACCCTGTATTGATAGTATCGTATATCAATATACAAATCATCCTTCACAGACTCTTTCCTACTACATATTTGTAGAATTTTCCAGCTTACCTGGGGGTCACTTCGTAATGAAGCTACTCCTCCACCACCAAGTGAATTTTTCAAGACGAAATTCAATGCATGAATACCAGGTAGTTCGTACCTAGAAAACAGATCAGTGAGCCGATTCAAATATGTTATCCACAAGTTCTATACAGATTTGGTTTCTTTTAATCAACATTAATTTAACTCCTTCGTGATTGTATGGGTCGTTTCCGAACCACAAGACTTTACTATTTCACTCGATATTATACTTCGGTTGCCATTGCAGAGCTACGGCGTTTGAAAATTTCTCTCAAAAATGTTTCCTACTTGTCTCTTTTGGCAAACTTGGTTGTCCACCCGTTACACTTTTGGAGTAATTATTTTACAAGAATTCAGTAAAATGGGCCGTAACCACAATACGGAAAGCGACACACTCAATGTTTGCCCATTTGTCAAGATAAATAATTTCTAGCCTTATTAAGTAGAGAGAATAAGAAGCAAAATGACGAATACAACATTTTCCCACCCATGCTGCAGCTTCTTTTCAGCTTTGTCCCACTCTCAAGTTTCCAATCAATTACGGATAATGAGAATACCTCGTTGCTAATGGCTGCCGCCGGGTTTGAGAACAGCTTAATGGAGGCTACAGAAGCCTACAATCCTGCAGTCATTAGGGTTTTGATGGCTACAGGATTTTGATTGATTTAGCTGGGCAAAATTTATTTCACCCCGCAGCGTTTATACTTTAGTTACAGCCCAGTTGGCAGATTACAACCACTTATATGAGTAAGGCAATTTTCAGCCCTGGAGAATTGGTCTTAATCAAGAATCGAGTTTTTACCTGTATACTTGGCAAGTTTTCAGGTCATCTTCTTCAAATAAATGTTTAAAATATTCTTGCACAGCTTTGGGAGTTAGAGCAGCCCGGATGAAAGGCAAATATGAAGGATGACGAGCTATCACGCCTGAAAATGTGAAGAAAATAGGAAAAAAGTATTGAGTGGATTCAGTGTATCCAAAACAACCAACATCAACTTGTCGACATACAATAACATTTTCGCTGCGGGAACTTACCGATATTAACGCTGTTTCCTTTATCACCGCTACGAGTGGTTGCCAGAGCACTGAGTGGAAACGTACAGGCTCCTTTTGGAAGTTCTACAAATTAGTTCACTCATTTTTGTAAATATTGCTTACTTCCACTTCGGCATTTTCAAAATGCGTGTTTATTACACAACAAGTTGCCTCAAAATGATCTAACAACATGATGAATATTGGAAGCCCGAAGCTCACTGATTTATAGTCGTCATATAAAAAAACATACCTTGATTGAGAGACGGTGGAATTTTTTTATCTCTTGTAGTTTGTTCATTTATTTGGAAAGTCTTTGGTAACGTTTCAACTAGTTCGCCGTTTAAGTGAAGCTCTAGAGTTACTTCGTCTTTGGGATAAAGGAAGGAGAAAAGCTTTAACACGGGAGTGCTGCAGAAAATGAAACAGAAAGGAATAGTAGATATCCGACTGGATATGCCTTTCTTGTGAGATGGAATGATATGAGATGAGATAAGATGAGATGAAAAGTTTATTAAAATGTCAATGTATTTAGCTACAATGACTAATTGTGGACACTATTTAGATATTACAATAAAGAAAATTACAATATAAAAATTATACATATTACCTTATATCAATATATAATACATTTCAGAATCATCCTCAGGGTAATATGAGTTCAAATCCCGCTCGAGTCAACTTTTTCAGTTGACTTTGGCAGTGTAGGTTTAATGTGAATTTATATATAATACACTAAAACGACAATTATAATAGTATTTATGGATAAATATTTACCTGTCAAAACATTAAAATTGTATAAAATCATTCTATTTAGAGCACAATCCGCACTTCCCGCATCGACCTTCTAATATATTTGCTTGCTCTTTTTTCCTAACATTACTTTTAAAATATTTCAAACTTGAATATTCTGTGTCTTCTTTTTCTTGGTCTAATCCAGGATACATTACTTTCAGCGATTTTCGGATTTTTATCGTTTTTAGACAAGTGACGTCGCTCTTCCTATTTTTTTGGAATGGATGTTAGATATTGGTTGTTTGCACTTTTCTAATGTAAAAAGCTAAAATGGTTAGGGAACTGTCGAAACGAAGAATGGGTAAAATCAGTCCACTGAAGCTGGATTACTATTAAGCTAACAAAATCGCGCGCAACTTGTCCACTCGAGGAGCTCTCGAGTGCAACCAAGCAGAAAACCATTCAATTTGAACAATGAAGCAGTCGCTCGTGCGAATATATTCGTTTGTTAAATCGACATCCAGCATTAGAACGCAAACGGACGATATTAGAATTTTAAACTATGCGTCAAAGCTATCCGTATGTTCCCTGAGTAGACTAGGCTTAGGATAACCAAAGCGGTCTATTCGTTAAGATTCAAAATACAAAGGTAAGTTGTCCATGTTAGTACCACGTATAATAGTAAATTAAATTCTTAAACTCCAACATCTCTGCTACAAAGTCACTTAAAAACTATGAATAATCATAACTAGCTTTAATTTTCCAAAAAAGAAACTGAAGAGACAAAAAATTCTGAATTTAAATTTAACAAACAAGGAAGTTTTTTTCACATAAATTAGGTCACCATTCTCTAGTGTCCTTCACTTGCTCACAGTCTATACCGATTCGTTTGCTCAGGACATATTGGACACTTCAGCCCGGTTCTTATGGCGTGTGATAGCAATATATCGAGCTCCTCCAGCTTTCCCTACTCTACCGTAAACGAAGCGACATCCTTGACTATTTCGGACAAAGGAAACCTGAACTGGTCGGGTAGTTTTGAAGATCTCAGATATCTAGTTGAAGATCTACAAATTTCGAAGGCAAAGTGGACTTCGCCGGGCGGTGATTGTAAGTTGTACGAAGGCAGGGAAATCTCTATTCGCTGGTACTCAAAGAAAGGGACATTGACTGTCAATGGCGAAAATGCAGACGTGGTAAAAGACAAATTAGTGAAAATTGTTGAGAAAGTTAAAGGATCAAAGTGTACCTCGATTTCTAAACCTGCAGAAGTTTTAAACAACGATGAAAATTTGCATGTTGTAACCGAATATGATAACTCCTTGGGGAAGGAAGCCACTCAACCAAGCGAATTTACCGGCTATGATCTTAAAAGAAGAATGGAAGAATTTAAAGAATCTATTAATGCCAAAGTTGATTCCTTAGAATCCGACTTTCGCCAATTTGAAAACG
>JBAHVQ010000040.1:933556-955446 GCA_036872915.1 Nanipora kamurai
TCTATCTATCTATCTATCTATCTATCTATCTATCTATCTATCTATCTATCTATCTATCTATCTATCTATCTGTCTATATATATATTAAAAGGCATAAAACACATCAAAAGCCGCTGACGTCTATTGATCAACAAAGATAAAATAAATTTGCTGCATCTTTTATCTTCTCGTTCTCGCTTAGACATGACTCAAATATATCATAATCTTAGCTCAACATGGGACCATAATTCTCCTGAAATTTAGCATACACCAACAATTTGACATAAATTAACGAGATAATTTGAGTCAGCTGAAGTGCGACGTATAAAGCCGTTGTCGTACTTTACTCAAATCAATTCATAATAGAGTCAAGTTGACTTAAGTGCGACGTCTGAAGTTAGCCAAACTCTTACCTATAGAAGATTAAGAATTTATACACTCGATCACAATTACTCTTACCCATTCCTGTTCCAGCTGACGCAATTTCCATCGAAAAAATTCCTAAAGCTTTCTGCTGATGATGGTGGACAGCAAGCCAAAGAACTCCTTCTCTTACATCCTACAAGGTTTGTAAAAAAAGAGAGGAACATATCAACTGGACCATAAAGGCAAACTCTTTCCGGTCCAGAGATCTTCCTTTGGCGATGACAAAATTGTGCGTTAGACACAGTAAGATAATAGAGGGAAAGACAAAGCCATCCCAAAGTGGGATTTGCGGCAGAAATGAAGACATGTAACTAAGAAATACTTTTAAGATTAAACCTAACTTTTATTCACCAAACTGACAATAAATTAATGACTGTACTTGTGACATCCCAAGACGTCTATAGGGGCCCGTAGAATCACCCTTCAAAGAATACTCCAGACTCCGTGTGTCACAGGACACCTCTCGCAGTCTTACATCCAATTGCCCGTTTCAAATTCCTGGCAACGCGTCAGGCTGTCCGGCAAGAAAGGAGAGGATTTCGCTAATTGTTTCTCCAAAATAATCATTCATTTACCCATTACATCACGTCAAATAATTTTCAGAAAAAATATTTTAGTCCATAGTATGAAAAATAAATATTTGAGGTAGAGAACCTAATGGAATTTATTTATTTACTCATTCAATTAACGAATTATTAATTAATTAATTAATTCATACATTCAATAATTTATACATATATTTATTTTTAATTAATTGATTGACTGATTTATTTATTGATTGATTGATTGAATAATTCGCATTGGCTAGTGTAAATGCAGTAGGGCTCGAAGTCCTCGAGAAAAACCCTCAAAGCACAGGAGAGAACCAACAGCTCTACTCACGTGTGTCCTAACCTCGGGAATCACTACAAACGTATTACCAGGTGGTCACCCATTCACGTTCAAAGCCCGTCTGATCGGGCTTAACTTTGGAGCTCGGTGATGCAAGGCAACGTAAAAACAGTACAAGCCAATCATGCTTGCGAATATTTGTTTGGCCATATCCGTTCTTCTTGTTAATGTAAATCCAGGTTAGATTGGAAAGTAATATATCATACACGAGAAGGTCTGTAGCAATATCAAAACACCGAGAAAATTGTAGGAACGAGGTGATAGACGAGTTATTTAACGCACCTCGTTATGTTTTGATGTCAGTATAACATGGCTTCGGAAATAGTTAATATTTCGCTAGAAATTTGTGGGAAATAATTGCTTAGAAGCTGCCCTAAGTGTTCTCCTCTTGAATTTTTTATCAATTTGAGAAATTTCTATCGCGCTAAAAATGCTTACCTGCTTGTCGTTACCAGTCGTTGGGCTGATAAATGTGGGCTAATAAAACGGCAAGAATAGAGCCCACGTCCCGTCAGAGGGGAAAGTAAGCTTGCATTAATGACTTTTTCGAGGCATTACCAAAAAAACATTCACAGCCGCACAGCATGTGCGTTCCTACTGTTTCTTCATTCCATGCTAGTCTGGAAAACCAGACTACATACACGTTTCTAAGAATTATGTGGATGCAACAAGTTCAGGAACTGATCATCAACCCAATTATGGGCAACGTCTAAGCCAGCACCAGACAAAAAAACAGATATGAACATACCCATATATACTACACGGTTTCTATGAAATTACGCCTAAACTAGTAAATGGTAATAAGTTAAATAATAATTGTTATATTTACCCCCGCAAAATTACGCTTTGCGTGATCTCCGTAGCTATCCTCAGCACCAAGAACCTTATACGTTGAATAAAGAGAATAGTGAGCAGGTTGATCATCGCAAAATTGTTAAAGCAGTTCTCCAAAGGAAAACGTGCTTGTGATTTCTTGATACATAATCGTAAACATATCATCATAACAAGTGATCACATTTCATCACGAAATGTATCCAAATAAAGGTCGTATTTTAAGGGTAAAATTTAAATTAGGACATCGTTATAAACATTGCAGTAAATACTAACAGTGATAAAATGGAGGCAATTTAAGGAACTAGCCCACCGCAAAACAAATAAAAAAAACCTGCCGATATAACCAAAAACCGTAATTTTGTTGATTCTGTTCCCCCCCCCACCTCTTTTTCAGAACCCTCCGCAGCAGAAATATAGGCATACAAAAGATCAGTTTCCACTGGTTCACATAGAAATAAGCATTTGGAAACAAATTGATGGAAAATGTGCACTAGTTAATTTAGTCTGTTTATACATATCAATGGTGTCCAATAATTGTACCAACCTGTATATGCGTTCTGGTATAGTCGTCAAGACCACGTTGTTTAAATATAGCTCTAGTCCTGTTCAAGGTGAGGACAGTAAAGTTAACTTCATTTATATCAAGAGATGCATATCATTTCTTTTCATATTTACTTAAGAGCTGCCTCGGATGTTAGAATTTAGGATATGTGTCACCAATGGTCAAGTGAAACAAAATTTCCCACCATTTCCTTGGTGATTTTCAATGTCATTTATCTTTGTACTAAAGGTAACCTAAGCTGATGGTCGAGGTTATTTCAAATCCATGAAAACTACTAAACTAAATAGAAAAATTTAAAAAAAATTTCGACGAATCTCTGGTAAAACAATTAAAAAAAAACTGTGCATTTTTCCTAATAAAGACAACAATGACAAAATACTGAAAAGATTTTCCTAAATCCAAAGGTGCTCCACTCGATTTCCAAAAATGCTTAGTTTATAGTTCAAGAATAGGTTAAACCATGACTTTACGAAATTTAACTTCTCTCACGGAGCCTTGGTTTCACCACCTGAAGTATTACCTTTTTAAGATACTGTCGGCAACTCGTCTGGCTTTTGCTGACGAATTAGGACCACCAACAGGACAAACAGCCGTCGCTCTAAATCCGTCGGAGTAAGTCGCGCTAACCTAATTTTATCAAAGAAGAAAATAGGTGTAAAATTCTTACGAGCTTAGTCCACATCGTGTATACATTAACTAAATGGAGCACCGCTGGCCAACAAGAAGTTTCAGGCCACAGCCCAGTCAGCTGGCGATTAGTTTGTCTTTTCACAACAAAAAATTTATCTCACATAAGGAACTCCGCGCTTGTTCACTTTCGAGTGTTGCGATGTACTCAACGGTATTACGCTATTTCCAGGAAAGAGGTACGTTAAAATTTTTGTTACCCAGTTTCGGTACTTGCTTCACTTCAGGTCTTTGATACTTTTTAAGTTCGTAACAAAATAATAGCCCAGGAAATTTTGATTTCAAATTTTTGCTGAGCTTTTATTTTTGTTACGAAGTTACGTTTTCCGCCTGGTCACTTGGTGGCAACGATATTGAAGAAACTTTTTAAGTTCATCAATATTTCGTCAGATTCGTGTATCCAAACGTATCCTCGCACAATAATGCCAATTGTAGTTTAACCCATTTAGAGCCTGTTTACATGATCCCGGTTAGCCGGGACGGGATGGTAGCTGAGATAATTTTGATGTATTGAAATAAGTCAATGTGTGTAAAAGAAAAGCGAGAAAGTGTTGCAAGAAACTAGGATGTCGCTGATAAGACTCTTGAGTTGAAATTATATCCTTGTCGCTATTAAAACGAGCTTTTGTTTTAGTCAATTTGAAGTATATGACTATATACTGTAGGAATAAACTCCAGTTGACATAATCAAATCCCGTGACTTATATCAATACATTAAAATGATCCCGGCTGGCATCCCGTCCCGGCTAACCGGGATCATGTAAACAGGCCCTTACTCCCATGGTCATAATTTAGCGATATTAACCTTTTAACGCCTGACTTTTTTTCTTTTGTTCTTTGTTCTTTCTTTGCTTTTGCTTTGTTTTCTGCAATATTCTTTTGCTTTAGCGTTCGATATATCGGACATTGGGCGTTAAAAGGTTAATTATTTTTATCTGTCGAACTCCAGACTATTTTACTCGGTCAAGGGGAGACCTCCTAACATGATGGTAGGTAATAGGCTAACCGCGCACTTTTTAAGTTGTCACTAGAAACCTGCTCAAATTTACTTTCAGCAAACATACCCAAGGAAATTAACGCCTTAATTTTTTTTTTCCACGCAGTCTTCCATTGCAGCTGGTCGGCCGAGTGACATTTGCCAACAGGTCAGACCAGAGGCCCAGTACAATGTAATTGAATGGTGGCTGCGTGTGACTCCTAATGACTCCCTGAGCCCTCTTGCATCCCCTCCGGATTCTTTTGATACCCCCTTGAAGCTTTTGAGGCTGAGGCCCTAGGGCAACTTCCGCCGTCCTGACCTCCCCTTTCTCGGCGGGTCTGTTTGCCAAGGCCACTTACTCCAGCTATTTAACAAAACGAAGCCGAGTGATCTATTGGCAGCAAAACACTATTTTAAAGAAATAAAAAACATTTGTGCTAACACTATATGGGTCATATGTCGGGTCACACGGACTGATTTGGCTTGTTTTTGTTGGTTTTGGGAACTTTGTCCTTTCGATCTTATCGACTGGAGTAGTTTATTTTGACTGGCCAGCAAACCATTCTGAAATTAAATATTCACGAATCACGGTGGTTGTCAAAGCAAAACATTATTTTGTTATGTAAAAGCTTCTGAATGACAAGATTTGCAGAGATTTGTCAACTTCATGTGCATTCGTACCTTCGGTTCACGTGTTTTTTCTTTTTTAGGTTTTTTCTGGAATTGTCTTTCCACCAAATTATCCAAAAACTCATCTGAAATCTCGGCAAAACGACAGTTTTTCGGCATTGTTTTGAAATTCGCCAGTCCAGCTTCGGCAAGTGTAGCCACTTGCCCGGAAGAGTATTACAAGTTTAGATAGTTTAGTAATTAGCACTACACGAACATGCCAGTCATAGCCATTCGTCTGCCCATGGGCAGTTTCCACGGACAGTTCACGGGCTCAGTTGGTTGCAATACCTTGTATGCACTTGGTGGTGGTTTACCAGACGCTCCAGTCACAAGAACTGCTTGACTTTTATCTTCTAGTTATTGAAAACAAATTTAAAAATACATTTTTTACATCCGAAGGTTAATTCCTAGAAGTTACTTACAACTATTATAATTTAATTTCCTAAAAAAGTTTACTAAAACAGTAAAGTAAGCTACATACCTTTGCTACCAATAATTGGCTCTATCTTTACTTGTGAGAAATCACAAATCACATCTGGCAGAATATAATTTTCAGCGTCACCAATCTCGTACACAAGCTGAAGATCAGAAGTATTGGTTAAAACAGTTAAACAACAGTCAATTAGGAATGCATAAAATCAAAGAAATAATATCTTTTTTCGTAACTATTTCTTTCTTTGGCGTTATTTCATTCTAAAGGGATTCACCCTGGTCTCAGACACAAGTTCAGGGTCATTCTCTAAAGCACTTTGGAATTAATGGGAAAAAGGAGGAATTCATCACTTTATGTCATATAATCACTTATTTTTTAAATGAACCTGTAATTTTTATATTTAGTATCCATCTTCTCATTGGTCCTTACACTTAATTAGTATTCTGCTTCTAATCATACATTATAATACCTTTATGATGTAAACAGATAAATCTGTCATTAAGTTAAAAACGAAACGTCAGATTAAAACTATATTTCTCATTTATGACAATCCTTCGTATTTTGTGCTGTGGGTTGATATTTATAACCAGATTACGTTTTCCCCCAGATAAATCTCTTGCAAGAGATCACTAATTAATTACTGATGAGTTTTTCACAGAGTAAACACACACGGCTGAGTGAACTTCTGCGACTGTTCAAGAGAGGCGAAGAAGAGATATGATGAAACAGATCGATAGATTCGCCAAAGCAAAGCGATTTGGAAAAAATGTAGAAATACAGTGAACCTTTGGAAAAAAAAATTAACATTAAATAATCGGTTAAGATAACGTCTTCGTTTGAAAAAAGAACTAAATTAGTGTCGGATAATCTTTTCCTAGTCCCTTCCCCTTTCACTGCAGGAACCAAGGCACTCTGGGTCATTCTCATGGTAAGATGCAACCTTGCGACGAATGAAACGTCTCTTACTAATCCAAAGGACTTCCACTTTTATCAAGGTTCTCAACCAAAAAGCAATTGTTTCATGAATGTAAAATCTTATGATCACCTGTTCAGCAACTGTACTTCGTGTAACCAAACCACCTGTATTTGGTGGTTTGGTGACAATAAATTTCCCATCACCGGCGCACTCGACAATTGGAAACCCAATGTTATCCCTGAAATATTAATAAAATAACTATTTTGAGGTGTTAGAGACAACTGGACGTATTCCATTTGAGTGACGAACCATTTTTTTCAATCCGTCCGTCCATCCCTGTCTACCTGTCTGTCAATAAATTATTTTGTCTGGCTAGCTGCCTGTCAATCTGCAACTCTATAAGTCCGTCTGTTTTTCCTTCTTTCCTTCCTTCTGTCCGTTCCTACATAAAATATTTCATGAAATAGAACTCTTCAATCACATAGCAAAACTCGATACGAAAACGTAAGTAACTGTTCAAAAAACGTATCAGAATTGGTGAAATGTTTCTTTATTCGCATGCAGTACATAAAACCAAATGAATTTTTTTTAATATTTGTCAATGAACAACATCGGAATTCTAACGTATTTCGTTAAGTGTCTGTTTAATTACCTTACAAACTTACCAATTTGGCACAGTTTGCCAGTCAGTGAATATTCCACCAGTTGCTTGTGCACCACATTCGATCAAGTGACCTGCAAGACTATAATTAACGTTAGGACAGGTTGAGAAGTTAGTGTAATATACTTCCAACAAAACAGGCAGCAAACTTACCCAGCATATCACGTGAAAAATTAAATGACAGACGAATTAGCAACATTTACCTTCCAGAGGCCAGTAAGTTATAACTATCAGCGGCCCAACCAAACTACAAAACATTTCAAAGAAGCATTTGTTGTTTTCCTTGCGTTGCTCGTCATTTTGCTCAGCTACACGGGTCATTCATCCCTGAGAAAGGTCGCCCAAAAAATTGGAAATTGATGCTTCTGAGTCACTGGTAACTGAGTTTTAGATTACGGGGGTCCGTCAGTCCAGGGGTCACTCATCTCCGTGGTATAGGCGTGCAACCATATTTTGCACGATGTTCCAGTACTAAAGAACTAGCTTGAACAAGAGCAGCATGCAAGTATAAGACGTGAATGATAAGAACTTATAAAGGGACTGCTCATTCAAGCATATCTTATATGCTGTCTTTACGTCACGTGCGCCGAAACTCAGAGAGAGCCCCAGAATTTATGTAAAGATTTAAATGTTTTACATTTTGAGCGTGCCATCACGAAATATTTCTCATAAACTACAGAATGTTGCACTCATGCTCCAGCGACTAATCTTTCGAGATTTTCGAATTCGAGAAATTAGACATGTTTTAATATGTTATCATGATTGATTCTTTCCTAGTACATTATACGAGTAAAAAATGCAAGAAACTGTCTGAGCCTACAGTAACGTCAGGTCTGGTACGTGTATGACATGGTAAACGAGTTCGACCTCGAAGTGAATTACGGGCAAGCAGGACAAATAGGGAATATCTTAATCCTTAATTGCCACGAAAAAAGCACGCCTAGGCGGAATCTGTCCTGATTGCACGTGATTCACTGTTAGAGCTGCGACGGTCCACAGTTTCATGTATCAGTGTCTTGAAACCTTGATACATTTATCACAATCCAATACATTATACATGCGTCAGAGCGGACGCTAAAAAAGCTGTAACAGTCTGCTGCGTTTGTTCAAATGGCGATTAGCGCTAGTCCATATAAAGACTTAATCCATGATTTCATTTCTAGATGTTTTGACTGGGTATTCGAGTTCAGACTTCACGGTATAAATCCTTTTTTAATTCATTCAAAGTATGCTAAAGACATTTCTCAAACGTAGTTCAAGGTTTTACTAACGCAATTTTCCCTAATGAAGGATTCGGCTAAGCGGCTTTACAACAACTGAGCCCTGTGTGTTAAGACTATCCTATGTTGAATTTTTCTTCCTTACTCAAACGTTTATAACTATGGATCAAAAAGTTCTCATGGTCTAAAATTTAGCAGCGGTTTACTTTGACTACTACAAATTCAGACTGGTAAACTTTATATCGAAAATGTCAACCACACATTGAAATTCGAAAGGTGTACAACGGCAATGATATTTATGTCGACGTATATTAAGACTGTTACATTCAAACAGTGATGGAAATAGACCCTAATATCAATGTAGTTACGACAATTTAACCACCTAGTTGTTTGTATCTTAAAACGTATTTTCAGTCCTTACCGTGTTTAACAAAGGTCCTAACGTGAGAGCACTGTCGACACATCGACCAGTAATCACGACATCAGCGCCCATATTTAAAGCTCTTGCAATTGGAAAGGCCCTTTATATAACGAAAATGATTTCATTGTATATAGTCTGTCTACTGTCTATTATCTAGTACGTAGCATTCAGTATCTGGTGTCTAGTATCTAACAGTTACCGTCTAGTATCTAGCATCTTAGTATCTATTATCTACAATCAATGGAAAAAAACCTTGACAAAGAAAGGAAGTCTAATCTGTTTCAATTGCAGGTCGTCACAGAATTCAGTATGTCCCTCAATCCCTCCTCGTCCCAATTCGTATAGGTAATAGTATGGTTTCGAGTGTAGTTTGGAAAAAACATGCACAAGTGAGTTTTTCAAAGACTGCCAATGCATCCTGACCGTTATCGATAATCGCAACCATTTAAAACATGACAAAGATGAAAAGTCTATGACGCCTTTCGCCATGCATTCTCGACGGCAAACGCGGTCCTTATGAACACGTCAATAATGATTGTTCCATGACATTTCAATTTTCTAAAGAATCTTTTAAACATCCAATTAAAATTGTGTTAGATTGAGATGCTATATCAACAAGCCGCTTATCGTGTTTCATAGGTGGAATCCCAACACTTTGATACTCAGCCTTTGGCGTCATGTCTTCATCGTGTTTCTTCTTGTTTGCATCCGCTGATGAAACACTCATATTCGTTATTGATAAATAACATAAAATACGGTTGAAGTTATGCAATAAACAATTTAAGTAAGAATGAAATTAGTTTGTACCTTTTCCTAACCACAATAAAATCGATTGCATTTGATTGGCTCTTTTTAATTTTTGTGATTTTTGATTGGGTGACTGGCTCCTTTTTTCTGCAATCTGTATTTCCTTTTTTATACACTGTATTTCGTTTAAACGGCACTGCTCTTAGCCAATCAGCATCAAGACATTTTTTTCATGTATATTATTATATTTCAAATAGAACATCGTAAAACGGAGTCAAACTTAAAATGGAGTAACCAAAATTGAATACGGGGTCGAAGCGACAACAAAGAACATGAAATTTTGTACTACGACTAAACTGCCTCAAAACGTTTGTCACTGAATTTAGTATCTGGTATCCAGAATCTAGTATTTAGTAATTAGTGTCTAGCATCTAGTACCTGATATTTAGTAACTATCTGACATCTACTGTCTACTGTCTACTATCAAGTGTTAAGTAATTTCGTTTGCATCTGCTGTAAATTATCTATTATCGAATATCGTCCATTATCAACAGTTTATTACCTAATGCTATTATTATTAATTATTTATTATTTATTTAATATATTATTTATTATTTACAATCTACTGCTCATTGTTTATTTTTTATCATATATTATTTGTCATTAATATTAAAGCTATCAAGCAGGATTCATGAGACTCTATAAAGTCAAAACGATTGTTTAGTACATGAATTATATAATGGTATGTACTGGTGTTTGTTAAAGAGTTCGTGTAAGTACATTAATATGATTCAAGACAATTGGACGAATGCACATTTACCCTGAGCTATGTTTCTGGTATAAGCTTAGAGGTTTTTTGGTAAGTTTTATGACCTCCTCTTCGCGACACTGCCCTTACTGCTGTGGTAATAAGCGACGAGTTCCCGAGCGTTATATTGCTAACAAGATAAGGAATGTTAGCCCGTATATTTTGTTGGCCTGTGCGTGAAATTTATTAAGAATAAATTGAGTACTTAACAGCTTTCCAACAATTATTGTGCGGGGATTTTTTTTCCGGATCTCGATCATCAAGAATTCAAGATCCGCCCTTCAGTGAAAAAGTAGTGGTGTAGGAAAAGTTCTTTCTCCAGGCAAAATGAAATAAACATCAAGTTCACATTTTCTCTCTCGCTTTTTATTTCCGATGTAGATCCTAATTTCGGCGGTGAACGTTTATGAGAAGTTCGAGTAAATTAACTCATAACATTTTCAATCACGCCTTAGGTTGGTAGTCCTCCCAGAAAGTTTTCAGCTACGTTGTGGTTTTTTAAATCGCGTGCGATCATGAAGTATGAAAAAAGAGCGAATAGTTATGCAGCCGTGTAACGAGCGGGCAAATTTGCCCCTAGGTACAACTGAAATAGCGGGTCAAACGACGAACGTGAGGCTTATTTACGTGAGCCCTCGGGGTAGAACCAGAGGGATAGCTAGAGTAGCAGGACAACTTTTGGTTCACCCTCCTGGAACTTTGGTCTGATACGTCCGCTGTAGTAATAAATATAGTTTGCCGAACAAAAAATTTGGCACTACATCATTTCTTAATATTCTTTTTTATTGTTACTATTCTTTTTCACGTAATAAACAGCATAAGCTTCACATGACTTACCCTATGTAAGCGTTCATACTATGAATCTGCTCGGGAAAACTAATGCCACTATCCATTTCTTTAATTTGAGATAATTGGCTTGGGTCGATCTAACAAATGAATCGTCCCTCAGTAACTGAACGTAAAGTGTGCATGAGAAATAAGTGAGCAGTTTTTACCAACAACACATAAGCATCCTCTAACATACTACACATATAAAAGTCTCACAGGTTGTTACAGGTTTGTTGGTTCAACAAGCCTGTAACAACATTGTCATCGTGACTGAACCGGACTGGTAAGATAACAACATTGTTCAGTCATGCTTCAGCATTCTGTTACAGCTTGATGAACCAACAGCTGTTGTTCATGCACGCTAGAACAAGCAAAATCCAGCTCGATACAGCAACCAAGTCTGTGGTTGCTTCACCAGAAACCACGCCAGAACGAACGAGTGCGGATTGAAGAAATCCTGCTGTTACCACTTACACATGCGCATAAAAACACCACAAATTCTCGAATCAACGAACAAAAATAGCATTGGTTACAAACCCGAAAATGTGCTGGTGGAACAACCATGTTTTTGCTTGTTACCCCATCACCCTAAAACAACCCTGTTATCATGCATGAAACATGTCGTTGCAACAACGTTTTTCAAGACTGTTCGTTTATCAAGCCATGAACAGCCTGTTTGAACTTCCAAAAACAAGCCTGACCTGACAACCATGTTCAAGCTGGCCAGCTCAACCTTGTTCAAGCTGGGCAGCTCACTCTTGTTCAAGCCTGTTAACAGGCAATACCAAGCTGTGCGTTTTTACGTGTGTACCTTGTATTCCGACTATTTTAAACACCAGTTGAATTAGACACCGGATAACTGGAGCACTAATAGTCTGGACTGCCAGCCTGGTCACCCCAAAGTTGACATTGCATCATGGGACTGTTTTTAGGGGCGATCTTTTTGTTAGCGTCCTCAAAAACAGTTCCACGATGCACTGCAAACCTGGTTTTTGTCAGCTCTTCGTTGCAACTTCGGTATGGCAAATGCGGACGACCTCCACGCTTATCTGGACCATGTGCTGCCAATGACACATGCCAAACGTGGATATCACGACTTCTACCCATCATAAACATTGGCATACAAACTACGTTCGCCACAAATACGACATGCCATGCCACCTCGAATACCGACATACATTTTATTTTGTTTTCGCTTTAACAACATTATTGAGACTCCACCAGAATAAATATTATGCACGAAGAAGTAAAGAGCTCAAAAGGATGGCACTCGAAATGAATAAATATGATAAAAAACTATATATAAAGTAAAATAAGAAGATATCATGGCTACAAAAAGCAATAAAGGAATCTCTTGCCCACTCTAAATCAGTCGCACTCACAGCAAAGTTACCAGCTGAACATCATTTTTGAATGAAAGACGGAGGGAGCCCTGATGCTTTGATTCAATTTATGCTCGATTGTAGTTGGTCTACAAGGGGAATTTTAAATTCTAAATGGCGACCATTGACAATGTGTCATAACTAATTTAATAAGAGACCAAAACATCACCTTTCAGTCACTTGCCAAATCACAAAATGAAAGGACATTTAGATAACGTATGTTTTCTTGTTAATTGCTCTTACACTATTCTTGGTGCGCTTGAACTCGGCCCAGTACTCCACCCGATCTATAGAGTGGCGAAGATCTCGATTCGAATTTGTTTGTCACCATTCCGCGGGCATAATTAAGGAAAAAGCCATCCGTTAAATTGAGGGGGAAGCCACTCAACCAGCTGCGTTGCTGGGGACATTTAATTGCGGGCGCAACGCGTACTTATTTCCATGTGTACAATCGATTGCTCGATTCTGTCTCGCGTAAGCCTTATTTCTCATATTAAATCATGTCTTCATTTGTTTCTGCCGACATGCATCAAGGCGATGAACAGTTTAGTATTAAATCTCGAGGAAAGCAATGTGCTTTTATGACAGCACGAAACATCCCGTTGTCTGAGTGGTCTTCGGGAACACTGAACGATGTCTAATTACAAGGAGACAAAATGTACCTAGAAGCCTTCCAAAATGGCTCCACCACGACAAGACTTGGCGAAGAATTGTTATCCTTTGATGATTTACCTACAGTTGTCAGTTATGGCCGTGAATTGCCTGCAAAGGCACAAACAACATCACCTGATCTGCCCATCGTGGTGGAGCCCATTGAGGCCCAAAAATCTAGCATTTTGGCTAATGAAATTCAAGACCAAATTTGGTTTATAAATTATGGACAACACCTTCAAGGTCTTGTCATACCTGACCGAGACATTGACGCTCCCTATGTGCACCTGCACTCTGCATTGTCGAATATTTTTTTAAATGGTAATTATGCTATTTTAATATTGGAAGGCTATGTAATGGCCGTTGTAAAACAGATGAATTACTTTTATTTATTCGCAGTGGCTATTCGTGCGGGACTCGAAGACCGACTTGTATTTGCTATTCATACGGGATTCTTCTGAGTATACGTAATACAGCTATTATCCACAAAGAATATCTCAAACTGCTTTCAATTACTATTTTTTCAACATTAAACCACACAGCATCGAAATCGTAGTATTATCGTTGAATATACATATATATCCTTTGAATAGTAACGGCCATGAGATGAACTATTTCGAGACAAGTAGCTGGAATGTACAGTTCGTTAAAAGATATCCTCCGCTAAACAAAACGAGCAACCAACGCGTTTTTTAACCCCAAACCCAACCCCAACCCAACCTCAACCCCAACCCTAACCCCAACCCTAACCCTAACCCTAACCCCAACCCCAACCCCAACCCTAACCCTAACCCCAACCCTAACCACAAAAGCAGAACTAAAATTATTAAGACGATAGAATACATAACTGCTGAAAACGGAACGAAATAAGTCTGAAGAAAGAATCCCGTATGAATAGCAAATATAAGCTAAGCGTACGGGCACCCCACGGGCGATGCAAACAATAAATAGCTGTGTTGCGCATACTCGGAAGAATCCCGTACGAATAGCAAATACAAGTCGGTGTACAGGTCCCGTACGAATAGCCACTGGGTTATTTATTTGACTCGCATGCCAGAAATTGTAATGGCATGCCTGACCCAATGGCAATGCTGTTGTCACGAAATTTGTTAGTACTGTTGAGTTAGAGCAATACTTGTATCCTTTGTCAATATATTTACGCACAAACGTGTTTGAAATTGTACGTGTGCAATTAACTAGTATGTGTATCTCATTTGAGGCTAAGAGTAAAGCTCAAAAAGATCGAGAATACAGGGAAATGTAGCGGTCAGTAGAAACTGAGAGTGATGAACAAGCTAGACTCCAAGAAGTTAAGAAGTTAAGAACTGACAGCGAGAGGTCTGTTAGACTTAAAAAAGCTAAACTTTATGAAAAGGAAAAGCGGGCAAAAAAAGTTCCACAGTCACAAATAAACCAGCAAGTGTTTGACACCACTATTAATGGTGCTATTGACGGACAATGTGGGGCAAAAGACAAAATGAACAAGTTCCACAAGTCTGTGCAATACCAAGTCAGTCAATGTACAAGTTGTCATGAGGCATGGCCATTAAAATCGAAACTTAGGGCACCTTATGTGTGCTCAAGATGCTCCAGGGATAAAAAATCTCCTAAGAAATTTTCATGAGAGAATTCCATGATTCCTTCACCAGTTCCATGTGAACTAGAAAATTTATTTCAAGTTGAGGAAATGTTAATTGCTCAAGCACTACCAATATACTATGATATTGCAGTCTCAAAGATGAATTTTGTAACATGAGTAGCTTTAAAACTGTAAAATGTGCCTTTTTGTTAAAAATTAAAGTTGTTTTCCATGTTCTCTTGCATATCAATTACAAATACTGTACATTACTCTTTAGACACTGGCTGAACCTCCCAGTGCTCCCCTTGGACGAACAGTCATCTGTGGTTATTCTGATTTTCAGGTGCTCCAACTGCACTGTCCAAACTATACAGTAAAGTGTAAACCTACTGTATACTTCACTCACTAGAGTATATTTTTTTGGATTAATAGTAATCCTGAAATTATAATAAAAGTGAACATTTTCGTCAAATTGTCAAGTTCACAAAACATGAGACAATCAGTTCCCATGCAGATTGCTGCATGGAACCAGTCTAGACAGCATGGCACAGGAGGCAGCACTTTCCTTGCGGTAGTACCCTCTAGTTTTACTCGTGGACAGACTTTTGCTGAGTCATACTCCTTCCAACGAATCTAATCAATCTTCAAAAACCCTCCCAAACAACTCTTTAAAATTCCGGACCAACCTCACTCCGTGCAATATCTCTCCATCTACACAACAAACAACACTGATTACTTAGACACTCGATTTTCTGCTTTCTAATCGGTTCAATTAAAGCTAGTACCAGTCTCCGATTCCTTTTCAGTCTTTATACCACAACTACATAAGTTAGGAACCTTTGACTTGTATATTTGTAGGGTTGATACAAATATTATTTAAGCAGTACATTATAAAAATAGGAAGCTACGTACGCAGTATAAAACAGCGTAGAAGGTTAAAATGTGGTGAACTGCAGTTGAAAACCCTAGACTAACATTTCGAGCTAAGGCACTTCGTCAGAGAGTTGAGACGTGCTCTGCAAACACCCAGAACAAGTTTCACCGTCTGACGAAGGGCCGTTGCTCGAAACGTTTGCCGAGAGTCTTCAAAAATAGACGGGTAGTCTACCAACCTTTACACTTTCTACGCAGTACGTTATTTGTCAACGAGGTGCGCGAAGTACCTAACAATAAGATGCTGTGCCTCAGAATACCTAAGTAGTCATTCAAGTGGGAAACTTGTCACATCAAATTACGACTGTATCTCCGTGATTACGGAACTCTGATCCACGAATGAAAAGGACTGTTAACGGTCCAAACCTTCACGGTACGTGCTGAAATGTATGATAGATGCGAGATAGCACAGTTTGGTATTCCTTCTCATCTATTAACTGTCAATAAATAAGCGTGCTAGCAATGCAAAGGTTCGAACAAAACGAGTAATAAATGTTAGTACATGGTACTGGTCAGTTTCAAATTTAATGTTTATTACCTTGTCGATCAGATTATCACCAGTTATGACTGCAATCTTAAGATCTACTATGCCATTTTTCTTGGAAATTTCACGAATTGCTTTAGCACAAGCGTGAGGGTTGATGCCACCAGCATTACTGACGACTCTAATACCTAATGAATATGAGGTTTACTGAGAATGATGTACATCAGGAGTATAGGCAGAAATTTCTTTGATGGGGTTTGTCAAATATCTCCTTTACTTTACGTCTTTTTTTTATCTTACGTTTTTTGACGTTTTTGTGGTGGCAGTGGAGGGATTTGAACTATAGAATTATTAGACATAGAATGTGGGCTCCAATCTCTTGCCAGTAATCTGGAGGCGTTAACTATGGACGTCGCGATTTACCCTTATAAACCTACTATGTTTTTTCAAAACGAACCCTCGCAAGGATTATTTTCATAGAGAAAGACAGTACAACCGGGCATTGCTTATGATTTCTTTCTTTCTTTGGATACTGAGACCTATCGAAAAAACTAGATTAGCCAGTTCGAACGTGGCATTCTTGCCGACTCACGGGGAAACAGTACAAGAGTTGCGCCTTATTTCGAACTACATTTTGATAGCCATCTACCTGACGTAAATCCAATATGGTGGATTTATAATGACAAACAAATTGTTCAATTTGCCACTTGTGACGTGACCAAGGACGTGTTCAACTTTTATATGCTAGAAATTACATTATGTGAACTCCCTGAACCCCCTTTGCTACGCTACACTTAAGTGATGTACAGAAAGGTTACTAAATTTCAGAAATCCATGCAAAGGGGGAATTTTCTTGCAGCTAAGTAGCAAAACATCCTTTTACTCCACAGACGAAGAAAATATAAATTTTACAGTGTTAATAAACGTACAATCACTCATTCAAAGGGACCAGAGGCCGTTTGCTCGTAGGACAATTTGCGCTAATGTCAAAATATCGTTTAGTCTGTTATTTCACATCCGTATAATTTGATAGATTAATCGAGTTCAAATTTCTCAGATATAGCATTTTTAAACTTATTCCACGTTTGCTGAGGAAAATTCCAATCAAAATTTCAATAACGAACGCTGGCTCACCATTCATAAAACGTACCTGAGCCTATAGCTAAGTGCATGGGACCCAACTGAAAATCGCTTTGCAAGAAGGCCTAAAGATCAACAGACGGATGAAAGGAAATAAAAGTAGATGACTCAGATGCATAGGTTTGTCATATAAATACCTAGTTTAAGCCGACAAAGCATTCAACCCCGTTAAGATAAGCAATTTGCCGCCCCATGGAAATATAAACCTCCTAAGCAGATGTGCTACCAACACGTAGGCAGATCAACATTTCAAACAAGCAAATGGAAAGGTAAGTACTGAAAGAAGAATAAAAAAAAGCGTACACGAAAATAAATAGATCAACAAAACCTAAAATACCAGAACAAAGTTCGAGATAAAGAAAAACAATATTAGATCTTAAAGTGCAATAATTGCACATTAGTGAGCAAAATATGCAAACATTCTTTAGACGTAAACGCCTTGGACATTTATAAGCAATACCTTTCCTTTTTATGTCATTCAGTAATGGTCCCATGACAAAATGGACGAAGTCGGGAGTGTAACCAAGTTCCTGTTAAAATATTTAGGCAAAACAATTATTTGTCATTATTGGAAAAGCACAGTTGCTTGGCAAATACTCCATTTTTTATAACAAAACTCCAGTGTTTTAACGAGCACGTTTAAACCGAATATCAACGATTAAAGAAATGGGTGTCTTTCGCAGCAAAACTGTTCTTGTAAAGTTTCTACCCTGAAGAAAAAGAGAGCAAATGAAACTCGAAGTAAACCAGAAAGTAGGTACGTCGATCATTGGTTTCGCAGAGGTTTCCTTAAAATCACCTCTCGAGAAGATTTACATTCTGCACGTGAATGAGCCGATAAGGATGAAATTCGTCAGGGGATCCAAATACGAGGAAGCATAATGAAAACACGAGGCTGAAGGCCGTGTGTTTTTATCGTTTGCGAGTTTACGTGACTTCTCAAACGAATACATTCTGAAGTAGATGTTTGAGAGGATCCTAAGAAAATTTAACTGTCGCTTTCTCTTCACTATGAATTTGATAGTATCACCCAAATACCGTACCTTGATATCAAGAACGTGTGTTTTGATATTTAAGCAAGGCCGTCGGCGGTTAATGTTATCCAACTCGTTGCGAAGAACAGAGAATACAATTTTATATTTATGAGAGTTAATATTTCTTGAGATTCTTCAAACACTCAGTTCAGGTCTTGATCGTCTGAGAAATGCTTCATAAAAAACTCGAACGGTGTACGGGTCACCGTATCTTTTCAAACGAATCAATATTTTAGAGGTAAATGGAGGTCAAGATGCGGTTAATTTGTTCCAGTGTTTGGTCGTGGTATTAAAACAATATCTCGATACTGATTTCTTTTGTGCTTTCCTCAAAAATTATTAATGAGTTTGCGAAACTATGATTCAAGAACGCACATCTTGAAACATTTTCACACAGGATAGATTAAATGTATAATAACATACATGAAACAATTTCTTGATTCTGATTTGTTAAGAGCAGCACAGTTTTAAGGAAATACAGTGCAAATTTCTCAAGCCATTCACCCAATCAACAACTATAAAACTTAAAAAGAGCCAATCTAAAACAAAACTCCCAGCTGCGGAAAAATTAAATTGGAATTATGGCAAAAATAGCCGACCACATTTTAAAGTGTCCATGAAATGAAAAATCACGATCTGATATGATTTAAGAACAACAAACTGTTCTTGAATGTAAGTACATCTTTTCTTTCTTACCATACATGCAGACGATTTTTCTTTTAACTCATGTATAAACCCCACCGCTGCTCTTTGACTAAAAACCGGTCAAAAAGTGTGGTGTATACATGGGATTTTACAGTAAAACATTCTAACCAAAAAAGATGAATGGATGACTGTTAAACATTTACAATGACGATTATCGGTATCAATTATTCTTCTTAGGCCCAAGGAGTCAAAGGCACCAGCTTCTCCAGGAATGTTGTCAAATTGATGTCTAGGGTAACCTAGAGGCTCTTTGAAATGTAAACAATGGTCCAAAATCTGATACAAGTAAAATTAACCTTTGTACCCTCTTATCCTTCATGTACTGCAAGCAAATTGGACATATGTTTGCAATACAACGTATACATCTCAAATTTTTTAATTTACTAGAGAATAATTTATCTGCCAATAGATCGATGCACCTCACTTTTAGTTAACAACTCATCAACCACTGGCTATTAATTCATAAAGACAAGATGCATGGAATACATACTGGTGACTTTCGACGGGCAAGAGCCAACAAGGACATGGTTATTTCTGACAAATAGTCAAACACCAGGAAGTCTACATTTCCTCCATGGACTAGTTGAGATGCTAAAAATTAATAATATTATATACAGAATTAGATGACCAACAAATGTTTCTCAAGTTCATCACTTTAGAAAAATAATTTCTGAGCCCTAGACAGGAATCAAATCTGTAACCTTCTCATAACCGTGGATTGGTCAACCTTCTGATAACCAATGAATTATATGATTGGTCGTCTGATACATACCAAGCTCCCACATGAACCAGATTAGTGTTCTGCATTTGTTATTACAGAATAAGTAAGTTAAGGTATTGGTCATGGAAATGATTACTTTGGACCCACATTTTTTATGGAATTTCACTCTCGCATCTTTAATCTGATGCCTTGGTAACCCTTTATGCTATAATTCAATTGTTCTTCCAAAAGGTCAAGTAAGAGTACTACATAACAGAGTAAACCAAAGTAGCTGAAGAAAATATATGTTACTTGGTTGTGCCAAACTGGACAGCACTCTACCCTTATAACATAACTTGAATAAGATTATCACAATGAGCTAAAATCAAACTCCCAATCATAAAGGTGAAAATTAATGATTTATGAATAAAGTTCAACTTTTTTACATTTTCAACAGCACAAGCTTGAAGATGAGGTCCCGATTGTCCAGTTTAATAATTTGTACCCCTTACCAATAAGTACCTCCCTCCAAAGAGCATTCCACCTTTCTAAGGGAAACTTTACAGTAAGTACTTTTTTGCAGTAAGTACGTGTACATTTATGTTGATCATGAGAGTTTTGTTATTATTGTCATTATTATTATCTCTCCTCATTGACCAACCATGTTGAGTTACATCAAACCTGCTGATGGAGAATCTCCCCAGAAGCCCGATGCACAACCAATCCTTATCGTCTTTCCAGACAGCACATCCCGTTCTTTACCGTAAAGGGCATACGAATTACCCAAAACTGCATTAGAAGCTATACATCGGGTAGTTGACTTAAATCGAAGTAAGTTACTTGCGCAACAACGTAACATTTTTGCCGCTTAGAAGCGGGAACATAACAGAGATACAGATTAACTTGTCAGGTTGTTAGTAATGCCCAGTACTCCTTCACGAATCACTAACACGGCCACTCACAGGATCCAATGCATCATGGCTGCTGCTCAGGAAAATATGGAATTAGACCAAGCTGATGCGCCACCGCAACCTTCAACGTCCACAGCTATTCAAAAGAAACGTTTTGAAGTTAAAAAGGTTACGTATAATGTCAAAAGTATATTTTCATAATGTCATAACATGTAAAATTCTCCGGCAGTTTGTTTTCTAATAAAACTTCGACTTCTATTACTGACTACTGTATTAGTATTTTATTACCTACCGACCACTATAGTTTATCTAACAAATTATTCAAGACTACTATAGTTTATCTATCAACTGTTTTTATCTCGGGATTTACTATTCCATAATTATGAATTTACTTTCAGTACATTAGAAATATAAAAATACACAAAGAAATATGTGCAATATTACAATAATGATTTTAATTTTGTTTTTTTTTTGTAGTGGAATGCTGTTGCTCTATGGGCTTGGGGTATGTAGTGCTTTTGTTTTTCTTCTAAATCATTAGTACATTTCTTGAAGCCAAATCATTAGTACATTTCTTGAAGCCAAATCATATGATTGTGACATACTGTACTGTATATGTTAAGTATGTCATATGTTCCATGGAATTATCAGTGGCACAACTTGGTATCCCAGGCCTCCAAGGTAATATCAAAAAGAAGTTTGGTTGGTAATGCATCAGTTCATTCCTTAAATGCTCATCCCCCCTTGGGATAATGCCAGACATTTTTAAGTTTTTTGGTCGCAGTAATGGAACATGTCTAACTGCTGTATGTCTCCCCAGGGACTGGGCATTAGTGTAGCAAAGGGCATTAATGCCAGGCATTTGTCACCAACCAAAAGAATTCTTGGATAGTAATGAAACATGTTTTCTACAATCTGCTCCAAAAATTTAAAAAATGGATAGTTTTAGTGGAAGGAATAATCAAGCTTATAAAGTACAAATGGTCTGAACCTGGAAAAATTGTTAAATGGTTGTGGAAGTTGATCACCCAGGTGAGTGTAGAGAAAGACAGTTGGTGGAAGGGACTCGCATTTTGACAGCCTTAGCAGCGGTCATCTTCAGAGTTAAATGAAGACTAAATGTCAGGTTCACCTATATTAGTTAATTTATATCTGGTTTATTTTATTTTATATAACTTTGCCTTGATTACAGTAGATTACTACTGAGTCAAAATACAAGGCTAGGAAAAGCGCAACAGTTAAAACCAATTACTGCGGATCCATTACTACAATATAAAATTATAACAACGTTAGTCTAAGAATAAGTT
>JBAHVQ010000040.1:955546-974518 GCA_036872915.1 Nanipora kamurai
ATTTGTTTAATATTAATGCAGGACCCCACTGAAAAACACAAAAGTGATGTGGGTATCCTGAATAAAGATTATCATCACTAATCATACGTTAGCGTACAAAACGTAAGGCCCCTGTTTTGAAAAGATGACACGTTCCAGCAATTTCGTTTCACTGCAAACATATATCTCCAGGATATAGAAAAAGGCCGTCTTTAGACTTTTTACCAAATTTTTACTAGGGGAGCGTGTACTCGACCGGGCTTGAGCACTCCAATTTACAGTTGTGTATTATTTTATAAAATCCCTGGTGCCAATCAAAGGTTTAAGTGCACCGAAATATTTTGAAGCACACACCGCCTCCAATTATGATGAGTTTTTTTGGTGCGCTCACCACCTCCACATCAACTTAAAAGTTTTTGGAGCGCGAACCGCCTCATCTTAATCTGTTCGGCTCCCTTCGCTGGTTCCGGAAGTTGGCACAATATTTGAGAGGTATAGGTGAAAGCAAAACCCCCTTCTGCGATATTCCTTACGCAAATCCTCTGGACTAAGCTAAGCTCTACAAAAATTTCTCGAATGTAACTTTTATGTAGGAAGATATATATGTCGTACGTATCGTAAGTTATATAGTGACTAATGCAAAATTTCGAATTCAACTCAAACAACTTAGGTCAGCATTGCAAATTACGTCTATGCTAATGAGAAATGCAAAGTATACTTATAAAAGTAAGACAAGTATGTTGGCCGACTCGACCAAAATGGTTATCCACTGTTTAGTTTGTGGTTTTTGGAACATAATACTGACAATAAGGTAGAAGTACGATTGAATATCCCTAAAGTTGTAAACTACAGAAAACTGATTTGCAGAAGTCTTCGCACCAGATGAAATAGCATGAAGTAGTTACAAAGGAAAACAACAAATCTATAAAGTTTCGATATTAGTATGGATAAGATAAAGCTTTAGTTATTCCGAGGGCGCACGGAGGCTCCACTCCGGCCAAATTTTAGTCCCGTTTTTGCCTCCACTCCAGTGAAATATGTCGTTGTACTCTCCGCCTCCATTCCGGGTTAAGCCGGTTGCTTCACTCCGCTCTGCAGCGCCGCACTTACAACTTTGGTGCTAACTAAGTCTTCATGCGGGTTTGAATGAATCAAGGTTTAGTCTTCTACCTGCCTTCTATCGAGATGCAGGAGAACAGATGTGATTCTTACATTGAACTTCCGGGGCGCCCTTCGAGGCTAGCTACATAGCTCTGCCCACAGCACGAACATAGGAAGCAGCAGTCAATGACGAACTGAGAATAAAGATTGGTTTTAACAATTCACCACAAGTGAAATAATCACCACAGTGACAACCTTTGGTTAATTGATTTTGGTTGATGGCCAAAAAAGACATGTACATGGGCGCATGCGTATAAAATCCCATCAGGCTAGATTTGAATCTAGGTCGTTAATTTAAAGGATATTCCGATGTTCATCACAATTGCAGTGTTGTAAACGCAGGCTTAAAAGTGCTGAAGGTGGTATGGCGCCATAAACGTTCAAGTTTTCCCCACAATATTTGAGAATGCTGACCTCTCAGCAGTTCACACACGCAAAATGTGATAACAGGATGTACAAACTACGGAAGTTTACTTCGCGGATATCAGGATTAATGATCCAAAATTAATTTCAAAATCTCATGTTAAAACAAAGCAGCTGGAGAAATCTCTCAATCTCGTTTTTGACATTTAATCCTGTTAATCTGGTCTTTGATGTCACTTTAGCGTTACTGACAATTGTGACAGATTCTGATTCAACATGATCTAATCTGCGATTTGATATCAGCTTTCAATCTTTTGACCACAGCATTGCTTACGTCACACACACAGTATTACACACAGTAATAGGCAATTAAGGATTTCGGCAGTACACCAATTTATTATATATATATATATTATCAATAAACAATATTTCCAATATACGCAACGCTCAAACTTTATACTACTGCTGTAGTTTTATGCAACCACAATAATTAAGTTCGCTGCCCGATACCTCATAATAATCGGGATGAATAACATCTTAACCTTTTTGTGATCGTTGATAACATGCAGCTAATGAAACGTCCTTTGACAGGAAAAAATGCAAGACTTTGGATTGACTAGCCTTCTTTGCACGCGTTTGTTGTGTCAATCTTCATATCCTTCCTCTCAAGGATCGAGAGGCTCACAGTCAGCTTGAGCATGGAGAAATGTCGGTGTGCATGCTTGCATGCTTGACTGAGACGGAAGTTAAGAGAAGCTGAACCAAACACAATTAGTAAACAAGAGTATTTAGCAACGTGTTCTGTCGAAAGCGAATGATTAAGCAAACGATAAACCCTCATTTCATATAGTCGTGTACTGTATTTGAAACCACTCCAAAATGCATTCGGCATCATAGGTGCGTTTTGTTCAGGACTGGCATCAAGTACGTCGAGACTGGAGTATGGTTTGATAGTGACGTGAGCGTTCACATGATGACGTGAACAGCGAACGTAATAGGTGCACACACAAAGACCAAAGCTTCACCAAAGGGTAGGGCAGCCGCCGTAAAATTAAAGTCCGTAGAACTGACGTTTCTATCGAAGATTCTTCGTCGGAGTGAAACAAAGGCTCTTCATTGGTAGTTTCCCTACCCTTTGGTCTTATACGAGTCGTTCAACCCTGCCTACAAAAACGTAAACTGTATTCTGAGATTCTGTATTCGGAGAAGAGAGATACTTTCGCTCGTCTTTCGAGCTCTGCTTTAGAGTTGAACTGAGTGGCTCTGAACCAAACCAAGATCACGTCCAGACTTGAATATGTTACCAAGTAAAGAAATACCTTGTACAAAACGACAGACAGACTAGACAGTTCAAGTCAGACGTTATGAATGTTATGCGTCAATGTTATGCATATGCGAGCTTGGAGAATGACAAACGTTCGTCATTCTAAAATTTTAAGAAACGTTGCCTGTCCCCATCCCAGCAGTCTATCGACATTTCGCCGAGAATTTGAACTTGAAGAACGTTCACATACCGTCTAAAATCAAAGACATGCGTCATACACAACTGAAATACTGATTTTGAAGATATTCAGTGGAATAATCTCCAATTGTATTTATACGCTAATCAAGTAAATTTTCCCAAGTATCTCAGACAACATAAGCATTTGAGGCATTTTCAAGTACTAGTGCTTAGCTGTGAAAATGTCAAGTCAAACAGCTCAAACATAACCCTACGCTCAGCCATTTGAGTGAGTACCTAGTTGCTCAATCAATCGCCAAAGCATCTCATCGATGAACGTAGGGTCTCGTCTAGAGCTCAGAGATTTTTCTGAGTAAAATAGCTCAACTTCAAGGAACACGTGCAAAATGTATCCCTACTCTGAGCAAACAAATTTCCTCAAATATTTTAAACATACCACCACAATCAACGAAAATCATTTGCCCATTTGTCGCATTTGGTGCAGCGATCCGTCTTTCATCTCTATCGCTTTTATTGTCTGCTTGCAAACATCTGTTGATAAGATTGCAGACAGTATACCTTTACAGATGACGATTACCGATATCATCCAAAAATACAAAAAGCCCAATTCTGAGGATTTGCTGAATTTAGTACTAGCAATCGCATTTCTCCAGAATTACTTCACGTTTAATTCCTCGTCATCGTTCTTCAACTACAATTCGTATGAGAGATCCATATCTCTTTAAGTTTCATTCTTGGACTGGTGGTTTCGTTACGTTTAATGCCGTAAATAAGATTCGTGTTTCTATAATTTTCCATGACCTACTTCCGATCAGAAAGCGTGTGAACGCTAATTACAACTTTATAACTGTAATTATATTATTTATAGTAATTACCTCAATATATATCTATACATAGCTGTATCATCACTGTTGTGGTACATTCTTTCACATTTTGTAATCCTCTATAATGTCCTTTGAAAGTAGTTCAATTTCTCCATGTTTTTGTACTTGAAAATTCAAAGCACATGTTATTAATTATTAGACATATAAATATAGAGTCATACATACGAACCTACACAGATTTGTTGAACGAGGATTTTGTGGTGCTTGTTTACAATTATAATTCGAATCTAAACCGAAAGTAATATCTTTTAGTTTACCACTTATAAATCCCCAGAACTGCTCAGGAAGTGAGAGATATTGCTTAGTTAAATTTATACTGCAAATAAACTTGAGAAATTTCCATTCTGCAACAATTATAGGATTATGGCAACAGGGTTCTGTCTTTCGTCACGAGATGGTGAAAAAGTGGTCAATAATGAGACTGTTCCTGACATATTACTAAAACAGTGACAGGTTTGCTGGCTATTGCCATGTAAATCTTTACTTACAACTATATAAATTATTCTTCTGTATTTAAATGAAACGGGGCAAGACGGGTGAATTGTGACTAGAAAAATATATGCTGTTAAAAGTGTCCTGGGGGTTTATTTCCATCAAGTATATTATTCGGAATCAAACTGGACTTTCAGTTTTCGCAGGGTTACTTCGTCTGCTTGGAATAAATGCCTTGACGAGGTCCGCGATCGGTGTTTCTCATCAATTTGACGTTTGACGACACAACAGACGCTAGTGATCCGAAGTGAAAACGGCAAGTTCCGAACCATATACACGAAACAAACAGTGGTCTTAATGGGGGTTCGAGAGGTACTCGTTTCAACATTCTAAAGAGTAAGCGACAATATTTGTTCGGATTTCACACGAAAATCCCTTCTTAGTCGATAAGCTGACTTCGTTACTTTCCACCGAAAACTGTTTTCACTCTGAACGGGTGGATATTTTGCGTTGGTCAACAGAACTGAAGAATGACATAGACACTTGGCTTTATTCTGGTATTGGTCTAATCTTTCAATTTTACTCGCTCCGTCCTTTTGTACTTTGGGTTTTTGGTCATGGCGCAAACTAGGAGGTACAGCAGTAACGTCTTGCCTACCTATGCGACAAACCACAATGGGTAAGTAACAAAAAGTGAAAAATCTCGTTGTCTTTTGAGGTTGTGCATAAGGGTTTTCATGATATTTCTTTTTTCTTGGGTCATATTTATTTACCAAAGCAAGGTTTATAAATTAATGTTGTGTGATATGGTCGTTTTCGCTTACCATATCATGAATCAAGAGGCTTTTGTGAGTACCCAGTCCAATCCAGTTTTGTTGTGTGTGTGTGTATTCTTTAACGAAGGAATATTTTCCCCCTCCATTTCAACGCCCCCGTCTTTCTTCGCAATAGCGACTTATAGTTCTTTTTTATTTACAAGAAATCTAGTGGAAACATATTCGTTTCTTGCGGGTACGATTACATTCTCCTCTCCTTAATGGAATCAGACTTGGAGGTTCTTAACTGCACGTTGTGAAACACGTTTAAAGTCCGGTCCTTTTAGTAAGATACAATAAATCATAATCAACCACGAATACGACCAAAGGCTACTTTACAAGTTACCGTCTTCGAATATTAAATAACTTGACAAGTGAAAACATTGGACAGTCATGGCAGGGTGTCTTCGTACTTTTAAGTCTTTCTCTATACCAATGAAAAAATCTTTCGAGTGCTGCGCAAAATTTTATTTTAGCGTGTAAAGCCTATCTGAATTACATGTTTCACGACCTGTGGTGACGGCGTAAACAGTAGACTGAGCTAGTTTGCGGGCATTTAAAATCCTGAATAACCGGAAGATCACTGGCTTTTGGCACTACTTATCGGTTTTTTCATTTCTCAAGCTTCAAGCTCCAAACTGAGACGGCAAAACGAGCTTGTGTTAAATCCACAGCTCTTTTTAAAAACCTTTCTGTTAAAGTGTTTGCTGCTCGATGTTTTGAGATGGTTTGTGGTCAAATGTAAAACTCGTAGATAACTGATATTACTTTAACTATACCCTCATATAACCTTAATCATGGCATACAGCATACTAGACCACACTACTGTAGGTCGTGATTTCACATCCGATTAACCGTGCTTTACGTTGAATACTAGCCTACATGTACTTCATTCTTTACCTTCGGGGTTCGGTCACGCCGAATGCTTACTTCCAGATTTGATAAGCCTCATTTAGCCGAGACTAGTATTGCATTACTGTTATTAAAGTCTGTTGATGTTTTCTTGCGTGAAAGGTGTGTAGAGTTAATGATTTGTTGAGATGTGGTAGTTAACAAGTTGTTAAAACTCTCTACTGTATAGTTTTTGTCCTATAGCTATGAGGAATATAAGTATATCAGCCTTTTTATCGGGACATTTACATAATATGAAGTTAGGCCTTTCTTCTATTCAGCTGTTGTTTTTGTACTAATTTCCTGTGATTTCGGTCGAAAAGTAAATAGAAGCAGACTAGTTGTTTTCAATTTATTAAATTTCACTTGTTGAATTTTATCCATCAATATACTTGTTACGCAAAATAATTAAGGTTACTTTAAAACGCCTGTCTTGCATAAAGGCTACTGGAAATGAGTAAAGGACAGAGAGATCCTTATCATCTTTTCATTATTCAGTCTGTATGATATGGAGACAACAAACTTTATTTGCATTTTTGTCCGTTGCACCACTAGCAAACATTGCCTTTGGCAGGTGAATAGCAAAGAAGCAAATGTGACATGTATTTTCAAGCCTTTCAGTAACCTTCTTCACTGTCATGTTACTTAACATTTTTTTAGGAATTATGCTAATGCTATCACTATAAGTATAAAATATAATCTGGGTCCAGAAAATTTTGACCCCAAATATAAATGTTAAGTCCATGAATGTTTTGAAATTTAAATAGGTGTACTTCCAAACAGTGTTAGTATCTGTGGTTAAGCCTGATTGTGTTTACATTTGGATAATCTAGCCAGTTTGGAATTTGTAACTACACTCAGGTAGCTTTGAATGTAAAAGGAATGAACCATTTATTCTTGTATATATATTTCTGAATGAAACTTTTCTGGAACCAACATACCTGTAAATAAAAATACTGTATACTTAATATACCGATATACTGTATATTATGTTGGTTTTTCCTGACAATCTATTGTTCAATATAAATAACAAGAAGGTAGTGTATCTTGAAGTTTCTTGTTCTTCACCCTTATAGCTTTCCCTTGTCTTTCATGTCTGTTTGTTTCTTTTTGTTTCTGTGAGCCACTATATCTATCTTTGTCGCTAACTCTGTTTCTCTTCTGGACCTCTATTTCAGTCTCTGTTTTTGTTCTTATCTTTGTCTCATTTACCATCTCCATCTCTGACTCTGTGTCTGTTTTTGTCTTCAATTTATTCAATTTATTCAATTTTTTGTCTTTAACTTTTAATCCTAATATTTCATTTCTGACTAAAAATTGGTTGGTCCTGGTATTTATTTATGGTAAATTGCATAAATTAACTCATTATGGGTGCCCATGTGTAAAGAAACTTTGCTGAGACTTGCAGGTTTGAATTATCTGTTTTGTAACATTTTTTACTGTAATTCAAAAATGACTTCTCAGTATGTAAGGATCCCCAAAGTGACATGGTGCCAAGAGCCTAATTATGAAACCATCTTCTTCTCTTTGCAGAATTTCCATTGTTGTTAAGATTTTAGATTGTATTGTTGGAATTAGTTTCTGGCTAGAATATCTCAGACCACAAGAAATATCATGTATTAATATTCTTTTAAACATGATGGCTCTTGATTTCTCTATTTGAGTCAAATCAATTTTTGCCAAAAATTTGTCCATTATAAAAACTGATGCACTCAAAGGCACCATAACGTGCCATTATTGCGTGGGACAATAACAGGGTTTTTAATCATTGTACAGAATGTAACATGATATGCTTAGTATGTTATTTAGTAGTTCTTGTTGTTATTCATCAGCAAAGGATTAAAGTTCAAGTATGGTCAGTGTCACATTTAAAACTTAAACAAGCAGTACATGTACCTGAACAGTTGGAATTGGGCAACAATATATATTTAAATTTGGGAACATATTTTACCTAGAATATCTGAGCGAGTAGAAGAAAGAGAAAAAGCCAAGATAGCACGTAAGCAGAATGTTGATCCAGACAGGAACAAGGTTAGCTGTGATTATTAATTTTCCATATGTAGAATTTGTATTAGTTGGTTAATGTTCAAAGTGCTTTAAATTCATACACACTATCAACAGGAACACTGGTTCATGAAAAATTTTAAGTTACCATATTTTCTTTAATAAGCCTTTTTTTAATAATCTATTCCCTGTTCAATGTCTTTAAGTTCAGGATGCAAAACCTGAAATACTGTAAACACTGCTTGTAAAACAAGAAGGGGATTATCGTATTAATAAAATAAACAGGTATTATGTAAGTGTTTTTCCAGCCGGGTCAGGTTGGTTGTCTTAAGCCATCATGTTGTAGCTTGTTATCCAATAAATTACAGCAATTGAATAGGGCTATTCAGGTGTCAAACAACTGAAGTTAACTTTTATTCACTGAATAGGAAGATGCCACAATTGATAATTCTATTTGGAGAATAAAATTTTAGTTTGGTTGTTTAAAACATGTATAATGTTGTTCACTTGTAAGGGCTTGTCCTGCAAATAAGTTATCCAGACTTTTGAACAACTGACTGCAGGTGCTCTAGAACAATGGAGTTATAGAATATTCACCAAATGATCGGTTAAGACAGCAAACATCCATCTTAACACATATAGTACAATTGATACCTGTACACTAAGTGTAACAGAATCTTGTCAAAAAGATGCTATGCATAAAATGAAAACCATGGATGAAGAAAAAATTAAGAAAGACAAATCATTAAAATCTTGTAAAGCACAATGTACAAAGCTAAGAATATCAGAGGAATGTTTTCTTGAGCATGATTTATTATATTAAAATCAAAGGTTTGTAAAGGTTTAAGTTTAACCTGGGTCCCAGCTCAAGGGGGGGCCCGAAACAGATGTAATGTACCTGTGAAAAGGCACAAACATTTTGTGAGAGGGGGCTGCAGATTCCTATTTTGCCCCATGCCCCTCTCTGAGACTCTCAGGAGGCCTTTTTCAAGGTGCTCTTGACAAGCATGGACACAGTTGAACACCATTCCCAGAGAAGCCTGCACATCACTGTTTGAAATCAGAAAGAGACTGGGGTAATGCCAACAGTTGATACAGGTATAATGAGAAATGTCCAACATTAGTATCAAATTAAAAGTAAACCAAATAATTATGTAATATTAGTTAATAGTAATATTGTAATAACTACAATAATCATGATAGTATTGATTAATAATATAGTTAATAACATTAGTTTATATTGGTTAGTGTATATTTGTACAGTATGGTTACTGTAAGGTTTTTTGGATTTACAAAACTACTGCACTAAAATGCAAACTATATGCTGCAGTCTCTTGAAAGTGGTTAAATTCTTTCCGCCTTAGTTCTGATTGTTGTGTTTTTTTCTCCAAATGTCAAAAAATGCTTCATACACATTTATGATGAGAACTTCTCTAAATGAAATGGTTGCTGACTTCTAATGAAAACAGTTTCCAGCTTTTTGTTATCAGTTTGCACAAAGTTGTTTTCAACACAATCTCAAAACATCAGATGATGAGTGGACACTCGTCAAGCTTCTCCCCCAAGAAATGAGTTCTGAGCCTTAGATGGTAATTGAACCTCCACCCTTCTGATGACCAGTGAGATGCTCTAACCATGAGACAGCTCAGATGTTGAGCTAGGGTGCAGGTTCGTCATATGTACTGCCTAAGCAGAAGTCATGATATGATAACGTGACTTCTGCTTAGGCAGTACACATGATCAACCTGCACCCTGCCACCCTAGCTCACCATCATGGTAGCTTAATGGTTAAAGCATCTTACCAGTCATCAGAATGTTGATTCCCATCCGGAGCTCAGAAATTGTCTTTCTGAGAAAACAAGCTTGAGGAACATCCACTAATTGTCTGATGTTTACCAAGCTCTCACTTGAACCAAGTTCTTGTTCAACATTAATTATACAATCTCAAAACATGTTCCACACCCATACCCCCAAACCAAGATTCTTTAAAATACAGAATATACTGTACTGTGCAGTGGTGCACCCAACAGGACCATATACTTAATTGATTAATCACTGCCAGCAGTCAATTAAGAATTTATTTATTGTAGATTTAACTAATTTGCCATGGCAAACTACGAAGTGCCAGCAAGTCTGACCACAAAATTACTTCTTTCAAAATGGAATATAAAAGCTGTTTAAATAAAATTTTTGTATACATGTTTATGCAAAGCCAATTAGTTAAAAGGCTATTTCTAAGTGGGAAGATTATTTTGTATAGAAGACAAATATTTTATGTTTAAACTGAAAACCTGATGATGTGAAATAAGAACAGTATGCTTAGCAATGGATCAATTAATAGATTAATTGATATATCAGGTGCGTTGCTAATATAGTATATGCTGACTTTACTGGTATTTGAAATTCTGAGGAGTTACACTGACTATTAAAAAGTTGGTAAACACTTACTGGTATGGTAAATTCACATTTAACCTACACTGCTGAAGTCAACTAAAAAAGTTGACTCGCGCGGGATTTGAACACCTTCGGGAATCTGGTCCAATAGTGGGAATCCTGGTGGATAGCATTAAGTTGTTGCAAGAATATCTCGTTCACTTAAGTTGGATAACTCGCCTCCAGTCCCTGTAGACTTGATAGCTCAACAGGTAGAGCGGCAGACGAAGTTCAAGTCCTGCTCAAGTCAACTTTTTCAGTTGACTTGAGCAGTGTTGGTTAAAATGTGAATTTATCATTTCATATTACCCTGAGGATGATTCTGAAATAGAATTGAAACACTGCACATCCATCCTCGTGGATAGTGTTAAGTTGCTGCAAGAATATCTTGTACACTTAAGTTGGGTAACAACTCACCTCCTATCCCTGTAGACTTGATAGCTCAACAGGTAGAGCGACAGACCGGATTCCTGAAGGTGCAAGTTCAAATCCCACTGAATAAAACTTTTCTTTCCAACAATGTTTTCTTGAAGTTAGTTACGATATGAAAGTGTGCATTTTAAATGTTTTTCTCAAACTTGTTTAATAACCCTTGAGCGAAGCACATATTTATATACAAGTATACAGTACAATATACATGTAGATCGCAGTTGCTTTCTTGTCAAATTTTGATGGAATAGAAAACATAAATTATCAAACTTTTCATCCATTAGCACAGAAAGGGGTTCATTTAGAAATCATCTAAGAAACTTGTGGAATGTACAGTACTCTATTGGATCTAAAAGACACGTTTGTTGTTTTGTGTCCAATAAAATACTCTGACTTGGCTCATAAATATTGCATGATGCACTACAGTCATCATATTTCATATGCTGGTTTATCATGTGTGTCATACAGTATATACATGTACTGTACATTGTATTAATGAGAGCAAATGTACTGTTTTCCCTTTTTGTAGAAGCCTCGGTATCCACTGTTTCCATCTCCAAGACGGGTAAGGTTTTGCTCTGAAACTGCTCAATAGCCGTACTTGTCATAAATTGTGACATTCTTTATGTGGGTAATGATGTGTGGGGAGCAAAAGGTCTTTCACTCTTACAAAGGGCCTTTTGGATTAGCCATACAGTGTATCTATTGTATATTCAGTATCTGCGAGTCCTTGACTGTTTAAATCACAATTTGAATTTATAACCCAGTAATTCCGCCAGCCTGTCCTGAGCTGAATAAAATTATCTAGCATTAACCTGAATAAGGACATGATTGACTCAAAATTTATCAAATCTAAAGTTTGCAGAGCTCTACATGAGTATGAATATTACCTGAGAAGCTACATTTTACAAATCAAGGTGAACTTCTTCAACACTGATGAAACAGGATCAAGTCCAAAAACCTGCATATACCATAATGCAGTTTGTTAAACAAAAGTATATTATTCATAATTAGTTTACAGCAATTATTTCAGCTGGAAGGATGTTGGCACTGGAATAGGATGCATTACCACAGGTCATTAGTAATTGACCAGTGGTTGATACTTCCATTAAAAGAACTGAAGTTGGGGACCAAACTATGTGGTATAAAACAAAGCATATACCAAATATAATCATCTTGTAAAACTCAAGACATGAGTCAAAAAACAAGAGAGAATGTAGAAATCGCAATATTTCAAATTTATTACTTGGTCTGATGATGAATTTTTAATAAATTCGAAATATTACCATTTCAACATTTTCTCTTGTTTTTTGACTCATATCTTGAGTTTTACAAGATGATTATATTTGGTATATGCATTGTTTTATACTTTTTCAAACTATTGGCTGGCCATGGTTTTTAAACTATGTGGTTTTAATGGAATCTATCATTCACATAAGAGACATTTACTCTCATAAGCTGTCATACTTCCAACTACTGTTCATGAGCTATTATGCCCCAGGGGCATAGAAAGCTAGTTGGCACTGCAATAAACCAGACCAAATTCTAGCTTCGGAAGGTGGATGTTATGTTGAAAAGAAATCAACAGGACACTCTATGGGCTCAAGTTAGCCTATTTTTTGTTAATTACCATGCACCAAAACCAGAACTGAGTAAACGTACCTTTGTCCTTCCCATGCAGGATGTTTTTCCTGTAGGGTGGCTCCATGCAGTTTCCCAAAAAGTAGAGAATGTAAATTAGAAACCTAAAACAATGTGCATAAACACTTGGGAAGAATAATAGAACTAAGTGTAATACATAGAAACCCATTCTAGGTATCCAGAAATATGACAAAATGACAAAATATGCCTTCCAAAATGGCTTCTAATTATCATTCAATCTAATTTATTTTGAAAAAAAATTTTGGTGAGCCTCAAATTTTTTTTTCCAAAAATTTTAAAAAGATGATTTTTTCACTTTTGGTGGAAACAGACTTTTACAGTAGAACAAAAAATAAAAAGATGTCCTACAATATAGTTCTTTCATGATTGATAGGGTTAAGTGCCTTAAATTACTATTTGGTTTCTTTCAGGTGAAAGAAAGTAATGATGATGATGGAATAAGTGCCATCATTAAGGTATGAATTTAATGATAACTTTTTTGATTCATTTTTATTGTAAGATCTAAGTAATTGCAGTTACATGTACACAGAATTTGGAGTTGTTTTATGCAAACATCCAAACAACTTCTATGTTAACATTGTACACGACTTTTACTTAAACTTTCCTATTAGAAACTGTCAAGAGTTCTCTAACCATTTTAAAGGACATGCTGTTGACTTACCCTGTACTTTAATTGGTACCATAGCTTCATTATTTTCACTGTACTGATTGAATTTGTGTGATGTCAGACTTAACAGACTTTCTAATTCTTAACCTTGTATATAATTAATTGCCTTTATCCACCTTTCTTGTTATAACGTTCAATTCTCATATATGTTGTTTCATAAATGTGTTGTAAAGTAATTTGTTTAATATTAATGCAGGACCCCACTGAAAAACACAAAAGTGATGTGGGTATCCTGAATAAAGATTATCATCATCATCATCATGTCAACAGATGTATGAATCCCACAACTTCAGATCAAGGGTTGCATTTAAAACAACCCTTTTCCTCAAATACATGAAAGTTTGCACCTAAAACTTTAAATATGTGTTTAACATTCTGATCTTCACATTATTATTATCTTGTGGCTTCTTCATAGGCAGCACGTACTGTACAGTGAAATTGCACTATAGCTCACCATCTTGGTCTTGGTATTTTAATGATTATAGCATCTCACCAATCTTCAGATTGTGCGCTCAATACTCTTTTAGGACTCAGAAATAATTTTTCTGAGAATGAGTTTGATGAACGTTTGTTGTCTAAAATTTTAAATGTTATTCTTGCAAATTCAATATTTGTACCAAGTTAAAACTGGGTAAATGGCTCAAGGTTGATGTCCACATCTATCCTGCAAGAAACATCAAAACCTTAATATTGCCAAGGGGGAAATTCAATATTATTAATATAGGTTTTAGCTATGTTGATGCCAAGAAATAGATGCTCATCATAATTTGAGCATACCAGTCTAGATTTGTTAGTAGAAAGTGCATGTATTTCTGTCTTTATTTTTTTAGAGTAGTATTATTCCATAGTCGTTTGATTTGTTTTTTTTTTTTTATTTAAATTATTTTTATTACAAAACACATGACCATTTGAAAAACAACTCTTCATTGGTAGTACAGTTTATAAGTTCCCCTGTGTAAAGATAATTACTTAATAAGTGAATATGTATTGTCCTGTTCAAGGAGCTAAAGTCAGAATCGTTTTTCCACTGCTTTTCTCTAACAGCATTCTGCATACGTACATGTACCTGTAGAAAGTAATCACATTTTACTGTTTTTAGTTAAACATGATAGCACCACATGCTGAAAAAACTGTGAAAATTATAAGCAATTTCATCGTGAGATATTAGTTTAGATACCAGACAACAATTTTCAACTTTTTAATTTTCGAGAATGACAATTTTCGCCATGAGTTTGGGAAAAATTGCCGAATGAATGGTGTCTTAATTAGCCACAGTACATATGATGCGAAGTAGCGACTACTGTAATATATCGCAGTCAAGTCCATTTCCACTAATACTGCCTTAACTAGCTGACCTCAAACAAAGTCGTTTTTGTTCTAATATTACTGGTTTTGAGGTAGTATTAGTGCAAATGAATTGTAATGGAAAGCATAGCAACGAAAGTATTTTTGGCAAAATGAGTATTGCAAAAGGAAAAACTCTACTTGATATGACAACGGAATACCACAATAAGAAGTCGAATAGGTATTAAACCTCCCTCGATTTGGGTCATTTATTAAAATTACTAACTGACCAACATTGAGTGGGAGGTTTAATGCCTAATCTGCCTCTTTGTATGGTATTACAGATAAATAAACCCTTAAATATCAATTGACGTTCTTGCTCACATCAATTGATATTTAAGTTATACATATGTAGATATAATTTATTTATTTGTTAAACGTTGGTCAACATTACTGTACTGTATCTTCATCCTACCTTTTAACGTGCACAACCCTCACTTGTCTTGGATAAGGAACTCAATGGGCGGGGGTTCGAAGCTTGTTTCCGCAGAAACGGTGGCTGAAATTCGCAGTGCTTGCAGCAAAGCAATATTATCATTAGGTCATTCTCATAACAGTTTTTCAATTTACATGATCAAATTTCGAGTCTCAAACCACCAACTCGTATACATGGTTGCAGAACTGAACTTTATTATGCCAGCAGTCAGGGTTTCCGATAGAAGTCGGCAGCCGGTGGAAAAACGCCGGCCGTACGCCAATTCACTGCCGTGTATTTTGAGGAATTTTTCAAACAGTTGTCTACATATTGACAAAAAATAAGACATAACGTCCAGTTTAAAAATCACACTGCATCCGAGAGGTTCTAAAGTCCAAAATTTCTGGGGGCACAGCCCCGATCCCTCAGTTGTTGCGGCCCTGTGAGCCGCATTGTGCTGCCAGTACAATGTCAAACACCTCCACACGGAAATTCTATTAGAAACCCTGATAGTATTTACTCATGTTTTTGTGTAAACTTTGAGAACGAGGTGATGCACAATTGTGTATTATCGTATTTTCCCACGTTAAGTATACTCTTGTTTTTCATTTCCATAATTTTTTCTCCCTGTTATAGAACGTCCTTGGCGATTTTACCGACTTTAAGAGGCTCATGAATCAGGAAAAGAATCCAGGAATAACATGTATCGGAGTTGTACCTGTACCACCAACTCCAACCGAGTCGAAGACACAATACTTTGGTACAGAGGATAAGCCAATGGAGAAAAATTTTAAGAACTCTCTTTCTCAAGAAAAACGGGATGCGTCCTCAAGAGTTTCAGTGAAACAAAAGGAGACCAGAATAACAGAAAAATTAACTCAAAAACCCAAAGTGAATGCTGAGGCATCGAAGCAGAAGACTAACAAGCCAATCAACAGATATTGCTTGACAGATTATAAAGCCAAAGAACAAACGGCAAAAGACAGCGTAGACACCAAACCGGAGATCAAAGATCTACAAACTAAAGAAAGTAGGACTGTCGATAAAATTAAGAACAGCCAAACAAAAGAGCTTGAGAATTCAAAACCCGAGGTTGATTTGAAGACCGATTCGTGCGCAAAAACCTCACATGACATCATGACTAGCAATAGTAAATATCAGGAAGTTAAAAGTAAGAATACCACTGTACTAAAGGATCCTGAGGATGTCATTGAAACACCTTTTCAAGAATCAACTGATAAAGTAAAGCTGGATCAGTCGATAACAATCCAAAAATCAAGACCTACACATATACAAATTCCACCACGGTAAGTAAAATAAAAAATGTGTCCTTCATTTTGTACAAGCGTCTATAAGTATGAAATGAGAAAACCAAGGATTATGTTGTCGAGCTTCAGTCCAACTAATCAAAACGATATGAGGAAATTTTTGATAGCTTTTCTGACTGTATTATTACTGGTGACATTGACGTTGACAATGACGATTAAAGAAATGGGGTAAAAAGTTTCACAGTGATAAGCCAGAGTTCTAGAAAAGTATTGTATATTACAGCTTTTTTTCTGTCTGATGTAATTTTTTATGATTTTTATCACAAGTGTATTAAAGCCCAAATCACGTATCTGGATCATGTGAAAAACGTCGTCGCACTACAGTAGTGATAAAAGTTTTAAGGAATGTATCACCGAATCACTTTTTATTATGGAAAATTGGCCAATAGTAATGTGCAGTCGATTACAACTCAGTATCTCTTTCCTCTGCTGAGGTTTCCGTAGGGAACCGCTGAGACCCAAGTAATGCTTGTTTGCTGAAGTAAAAAAAATCGACAGAAAAATTGAAGGAAACCTCTGCATGCTTTCGGTCGACCTCCGACCCTAACGGTCGATATCTGTACCTTTGTATTTAATCATGAAACATCTAAACAATTCACCAGTTTTTTGCTTTAAAAGTTTAAAAATGTTATCCTGTATTAGTTTGGATAGTTTTTATGCCTGTTTTTTTTAATTCTGGATTATACTGTTGTCTACGAGAAAAATCTTTGAGTGGTCAGGAGGGGGCCGACTCCCAAGAGCTCTGTTGGGTGAGTCTATGGTATTAAAGTACAGTAAGAGAATCAATATGGAGGAGGAATTTTGTTTCAGTAAAATCATTTGTTTCATCGTTTTTGCTTGTGCAACAACTTGGACAGCATGTATTTCCCGATTTCTAAGCTGAAAGATAATCCATTGTCAAACATAAATCCGCTAATGAAGTTTGAGGAAATTTTTGCCGATCAAACTGTGGAACGCCATGGACTCAGGAAAACTCTCAGCTCCAGACGGGACTCGAACCGATAACCTTCTGAATGCTAGCCAGACGCTCTAACCATTGAGCCACTAGAAATCAGACGGCAGAGCAAGGTTACTTTCGGTATTTAAACCTGGGACGAGTCAGTCGGTAATGACTTGCTGGACTACAAGCCGTTAGATGTTGGTGATCTTAAGTTAGATGATAATTTTGAATTATCAGTTGCAGTTTGATCAGCAAAAATTTCCTAAGACTTCAACAGCATCAAACTGCAACTGATAATTCAAAAAATAAATCCGCTAAATTCACCAGAACTCGCTCAAACGCTTGTTCAGTCATTTTTCGCGAGGAACGTAGTTTGTGACAACTTTTATTTTTGCTTAATTTTCGTACCCACCGGATTGTCACGATTTTGGAACCAAAAGTAGGCAGAGGTTTCCTTCAATTTTTTTCTCGATTTCTTTACTTCCGCCCGCAAGCATTAGATGAGTCTCAGCTGTTCCCTGTTTTACCAATTTATTTTATTTGCATCCTGAACGATCAGGAAAAGCAATCATATAGCATAACTTTTGTTTGGATAGTCATCATGTATTTCTACAATTCTTCTTCACTTTTTTGCTAAACACTTTACTTGTTATTCAATATAAATAAGGTTTTGAATTGTTCCTCTGATCGGGTGAATCCGGGCCACATCTGGCCGTCTATAAACCAATATAATTGTAGGTTTTTTGTATTCGGACGTCTCAACTCGAAGGCTTTGTGATGATATACAATAAAGACTGTTAACCCTTTCCTGTCCATATAATCCATGCAGTGGTGGCAACAGCTTACGTGAAATTTTCCGTCCTTTACATCCGTTCGTGAGCTTTACTTACCGAAACGATTGCACTGGATAGATTTCTTGTAAAACATGATCTGGTATAGGTTTAAATACAGGTTGGTTAAGTACCGTAGGCCGATGGTGTGTGTACGTATTGGTAATTTTATGCAAATATACTTGATGCTACTGATGGTAATATTCGTTTCCATGTTAGTGACATTTTTTCTTCTTCAATTCTCTCTTATAGGGACAGTAGTTCCAACTCAAACATCAAGGTATAGTTAAACTGTACTATGCTCTGCGATAAGAGAAATACTAATGTAATATTTATATTCTACATATGCTGAACGTGCTAGAGATGAGCTAAGAAATTGCCTCGCATGTTTGAATTACCTTCACTGCTGCAGGAAAGGACAAACACAAAGTCACCCGGGCATGAAGATAGCTGTCCTGCAGGAAACTGCTCGGAGCGTGCATTATCTGTAAACTAGTTTCCTAAAGAAAATACGTGTTCAAAAAAATTCTCATTCCGATTTGATAAACCTCCATTTGATGCACGAAATATGTCGCCCGCTTTGCCTGCTTTGTTTCTTTGATTATTCCCACGCACGTTCTGTCAGTTCACGTAAATTGTTTATGGTGAACGACGTCCAAGGTATACATTGTCTTCGGAAATTGTTCCATTTAGTTTGCCTCGCCGTTAAAGAATAACAAATATAACTGTGTGTTTGCTATCTCTTTTTAATGTACGTCCATATCCCTACTGCTCTGTATTGTCGTGCATAGGCTGGTTACTGAAGAAAAGAAAACTTGCATGGATAACGTTGCGATCCTGTTTTTCATTAAGATGCACTTATTATAAGTAATAACATGGCTTGAGGGAAATTAGCGATTAAATTGCCCGCCGCCGAGGGAAGATTTGTGAAAG
>JBAHVQ010000040.1:975327-994878 GCA_036872915.1 Nanipora kamurai
TTGCATGCGTAATGAGGATAATACGGGATTTAAATTCCCTATGAGAACAATAGAAAACGAGGCGATCATGGTATTACGGATTTAAATTATTAACGTTTCCTTACTCATTTACATCTGGCATGCAATTTGCTACCATGCTAACAACTGTAAGTCAGCTAACTCAATGTATGTGTAAAACTAAAAAGAATACCATAAAGGTGTTGAATGTTGGTTCCTGCTTTGTTTCCGATACATATTGCACATGGCAGCTCGCGTCACGGAGCAACGACCCGCACTGCTGTGTACAACCGCTATTAGACTGAAGTGGAATACTTTCGTGCCTAAAACAGGTTCTGACTTTTCAATTTTTGATATGGTACTTTAATTCAATGAAAATCGATTAATACCAGCCCTGTTTCGTGTTATATTTGTAAATAACTATTTACTTCAAATATTGTAAAAGTGCGTTGCTCTTTGAATAATTACGCTCGAGAAATATTTGCTTAAACATTTTTTACGTCTCCAACTGTTTAATATGAACGCCTTTTTGTCCATATTAATGATTTTTATGATAGTTTTTAACTCAGTGCATTTCTCAGTGCCTTTATTGGGTACAATTTATGTTGATTCGTTGTTCTTAGATACTTCTAATGCTGGTTTTTCCACAAGGCGGAATTTTCTTTCTTTCTTAAATTAGTTCCACCTCAGTAATCACAAAACAAGGATAATTTTCCCTCCGCGCAGAAAATCCCGCTTAGTGGAAAATTGGCTGGAAAGTGCGCTCGCAATTGGCTTTGTTGTTGGTGTCAAAAATTTCTTGTTGGTTTTTTATTGGAATCTTGACAGTCATATTCATTCGAATTGAGACAACGTTAATATTTCGACTGAAGTTTATTCATCACAATCGTGGTCATTCGTAAGAGAGTTTGGCTGCGTTTCAAGTGTTGTTTGAAGTGGCATTATGTCATTTATTATGTGACGTGACTGATGATGAGATATTCACTTATTGCTAAACAATAGCGTAACTATACTCTTATTTCCCCTCCCCCTAGCAATGCTTGAATGATTGAGAGCAAAGATTCAAAAAAAGGAGTAATTATCAATATTGGTAAATTCTTTTGATCAAGTTGTGGGCTTCTTTGTTCTTTTGGACCAACAACAATACATTAATCTCCTTCAATGAAATCCAGAGTACTAGTTTTTGTTTTTCTTTATTGAAAAATCTTTCAATTCTCACAGCCAATAGCTCACGCCTCGTTCAAATAGCCAAATATTCTTCAACTCTGAACTAAATTAGTAAGGACCCTCTAATGATGTCGGAAGTGCGGGGACAAGAGAAAAAATTTTAGGAAGTGACTTTTGGTAGGTCCTGTGGCGTAGAAACAGGGGGTTAGAGGCTTCTTAACCCACCATTGCCCTCTTATATTAGGCAAAGAATTGAGTTCCTTTTGCTTGAATTAAACTTTCAAGTTGACCATATCGGGCAACACTTTTGTTACCGTTGTATATATTCTGCCGTTTGTAACTGTTATACACCTATGTTCTCTTGATTCATTGTTATACTGTTTCGCTCGTAAAGTTAGACTTTATATATACAAAGTTATATACATGTTTTACAACTTTCTACTTTTCTGAACCGAATGTATGAACCAAGGGCCATTTGGAAGAATATTTGGAAGTAAATTGTTTGAATTACTCTTGCCAAATAGTTTATTATCATTATTGCTACCATGAACGTTAAAAAACGGCGCCAGTTGCCCATAAAAAGGACGAAATATTGATGATATTCGACTTTAACTCACTTCAAGGGTAATTTTTGCGTACTTTTGCAATAGTCAGTCAGAATTTTGTGACAGCCATAAATAAATATTTTGACGAAGCTGTACAAGAATTCTGCAAAAGATCAAAATCATAGATCTGACAGTCATTCCTGCCCCTCCCTCTACACTCCTTTGTGCCGCACTCCATGAACGGAAATGAAACTATTTTCGGATTTACATACATACGCGCTGTTTGGACGTTATCCTACTTAGCCTTGTCGTGGCTCACCTCAGGAAACGAAGACAGTCATGAGTTGCTCATTGGGTAATTTTTGGTGTTTATTTGACTCGTTGCAGAGTCCTTGTCGTAGCGATATGAAAGTTCACAACATCTTAAAGGTAAGTTGTATATCACTGTTGTTTGCCATTTTGCATTTGAGACTGCAGGTTTAATCATGCAGGTCCTCATGTAAAACGTGCAAAAGTATTTCTGTCGTTTGCATTTATCCCGTGGATTGGGTATTGCTAATATTATATTGTTTGCTTGTTTTACCTGTTCTGGTGAAACTAAAAACAAAGAGTTCGGAATCTGGTTGTGTCTTAGGGAAATGTGCGTGAGGTCGAAATGACATTTCCGTTTAAACATAAAAGGGCTGTGAAATGGGTTTGGATTCCATGTCAATTTTTCTTCCACTGCAAAATTAGGCTTTTACCACTCGATTTTAATCCTTGAGTAAGACTGTTGTTGTATTCAGAGATCGGGAAGAAACTCACTTGATAGGTATACGTTTCTCTGAGAGCACAGGCCCAGTGCTAAATATATCACTGTTCAAGTGTTCAAAATGAAAAGAATGAAATATCTCTTCTTTATTCTCTGAATACGTCTACAACAATCTACCGGCTTCTATTTCGATCGTGTCTCATCCAGATGTCAAATCACATTTTCAATCTTTATTTTGCTATCTCTTCGATTTTTTGACTGTCGAGGGTAAATCCTTTTTGTTTGTCTCGAACCATTCTATCGTGCGCAGCGAAGCGGCGCTTGTCTAATATTCGTTGTTAGTCATGTTAATTACGTTAATATGTTGTGTAGATTATTGAGTAAGTTTTTACTGGTAAGACTCGTAGCAAGCAAATATTGAGGTAATGTGTGCCTAGGGGGAAATTATCTCCAGGGGAAGTACTTTGAGCATGTTTTTTTGAATTTTGAAATTTTACAATCTTTATTGGCCCTTTTCTGCAGCAGTTTTTGTTTCTCAAACACGCGCGAGTGTTTTTGTAAATACACCGGAACACAATAAAAAAGGTTTTTCCTTTTTTTATGAAATAACCGCAGATATAACAAAATTAGCTCTTATTTTTCTATCATCAAAGGTTAAATTCCCTTAGTTTTAGCGTTGTGTTCGTGATGGCCTAAGCATTTCCGTTAGCACGTCCGCGTTTTTGTCTTTTCATTTTAAAATAGGTAATCAGAGTTAGTTATATATAGACATATAGGATTAAACAGATTATCGAGATTGACAATTGAAATATATGATACTAGCACTTCGTCATCAGATGTGATTAGGACGCAATGCTTTTTCATCATTGACAATAGATTTATCATAGAGTGAAAATGACAAGGTGGTCTGAGCTCCCAATAGTTTAAGGAAATTTTTGATTGGGAAGCTCATCCCCTCTGGACCCTCCTCCATTACTGCAGCCCTGTTTATATGTCTTTCAGACAATTTTATTGTGCAGAAATGGTCGCATGGCGTTGTATAGAAGTTTAGGTTGTTTTTAGGTCGAACTAATCAGGTGTAATCAAATCTAGTTCAACTTTTTTGATGAAGCGTTAAAGGAGTTAGAATTTGGTAAAATGTGGCATAAATTATTCCGTTTCACCAGATGTGAACTGAATAGGTAAAAAGGATTATTAAATTGAAGTATTATTTCCTGTTATCATTTTACGCATTCGTTCAAAGCGAATACATTGGTTCATTATCGTGAACTGCACAGTGACGTGAACTGAAATTTTGAACTGCTTTTCGTTTACGTTCAAAGGTTCGGCGCAGAATGGCAAGAAGTTGCCATGATCACGGAATTTTGAGCGGTGCTCTTTGTTGTGATGCTTGATACTTAGACTTATCGCATTCAATGCATGACAATAGGATTTATTTTATCAGTGCGTGTCATGACTGAATGCCACATTTAATGTACACACTATTCAACGTTTTTCATCCATTCGGTGTGTTGTTTGGCGTGTTATTAAACACAGCCTGATCTAATATTTTCAGCACAGTGATTTGTAGAATGAGGTTCAACTTGTGCTTGTTCGCTCGTTTCAGGAAATGACCGAGCCGGTTACCGTACCACCGTTAACCGGAATCTGCACCCCCGTGCCGTCTAAATTAGATTGTCGTTTCCCATTCCCAAGCAACACCAGTGAAAAGGTAATTGTATAGATTTCTCGGTGGTATTCTAATCTTTTCATACATAATATTAACGACATTTTTAGGTCACTAGTTTCAGGCGATCTCATTAAGCTGGTAGCTCGATGCATGGGACTTCAAGGATGAAGTCATTGAAGCGTAATCTGTTGTTTTGTGGACTGACTTCTGTCACGTTCGACTTGATATTTTTGCAGACTCGAAATTGATTTTATTAAATATCAATTTTTCTTAAATTGTTATTATATGCGGATGGTCCACTGACTAAGTGGATGCATTTCGACTTAAATAGCTCATAATGCCTTGCAAAGCTTGGAATTATTGACACCGTAACGTTGTGGCCAATTAGCAGCGTTTCCACGTTTTACCAGGGCCGCCGAGAGAATGTGCGGGGCCTGGGGCAAACTTTTTCGTGGGGCCTATGACGTCATAGGGGTATTTATTTAGGGGCATTTAAAAAACCACAAACAAAACTGAAAACACTGCTAACTGCTTAGATTCCATAGCGTAACTGCGCAGGCATACAGTGCTAGAAGGCATTGTTACAAACTTTGAAGAGAAACCTTAAAGAGCATGCGCTGTCACCGTAAGTCCGTAGTGACTGCGACATGACAACGTGTCAATACAATGAAACTGGCGGGAAGTGATCGCGTGATCTACCAATATTTGCAACTCAGTGCGCGCTTGCTTATAATGTATATTCTTTCAAACCTTATTTTGAGGTGAATTTCTCTTAAAGTTAATTCACGCAGTACTATATTTCGTGTTTAGGAGGCCTTGCAAGTTGTATCGTCAAATGGCTGATACAGCGAGAGCGGTAACTTGACAGGGGCCCCCAATTTCAATAAATAATGTGAATATGGGCCCCTAAGACTGCTCCGACATTTAGTCGGAGCATTGCTCAATTTTGGGCGGTCTCTCAAGTTGGGCCCCTAGTAAGATGGGGGCCCGGGGCAAATTGCCCCCCCTGCCCCCCTCTCGGCGGCCCTGCGTATTACCATACGCTAAACGTACGCTTCGGAAGCTAACTTTCTTTCGCGGAAATAAAAATGCTTCTGGATTGCTATAGATATTTTTATTTCGAAGACAGAAAGATTTTCAGCCTCCAGCCATGTTTTGCATGTGTTCGGCCGTTCAGCAACAGACGTATGAACGCCCACTGTCGCACGGATCTCGCCCCATGACTTCTTCCGCCCTCTCTGGGGCGAAATGTCTATTGCTTCGGTGAAAAACTTTCAAAAAAACTACGTCTTTGATCGGTACTATTGTTATTGCCACTTTAAACAATTTGCCATAGGATCATTTTCGTGATTCATCTTGTTCTTTTTTTGGTTCAGTCCATTTAACATGCGATTCTGCGTGACATCGTCATTGCAGACAGAGAGAGTAGGCTCCTACCTGAAGGCAACGTCGGATTGTCTTTTTACTATAGAGAGGGGGTAGAGAGAAGCAAAGGCGGAGGCTCCTTTTGTTCAATTGTTCATTGAACGCGTGCTTAGTCACTTAATTTGTCGATTTTTCTCGTAAAAAATCCCGAAGAATACAGAGGAGTCATAGTCAACGTGATTGGTCACCCAAAAGTCAATACTACCCAGCAACTTTTAAAGGAACAGCTTCCGAACAGTGAAAAAATTCTGGATTTGCACCAAACACCATCACTGTCGCTACTCGATGTTGTGGAAAAATTGAATAGATGTCTTGGTTGTTACTGATACTTTTTATAAGTGATGGCTTCCATACTGCGGAAGGTCGATGCAATAAATGCCGCTTGAGGAAACGTCAAACCATCCAATTGTTTAATACACAGTAATCTGGTATGAAAAGCATTAAGTCTATTTTTAATTCGCGGAATTCCCCGCGGGTTTTGACTTTTTGTGGTTTCTAATTGGCTCTCGGAGACGAAAGAGTTCCCGTGGAAATCAGGCTATATGGACATCGATCAGATGAACTTTTTATTGAACTGTTGTTCAAGAAAGAAATCAGGAGAGGTTAAGCATGCAGTATGAAATATAGTGTGGAAAAATCATATGCGTATTAGTTACTATTAACCCAACCGTACAAGAGCAAAGTAATATTCGATCCCTAACAGGTATTAAAACTCGTGAAGTACATAACTGGAGGCATCTTAGGCAGTTCGCAGCTCTACATGAAACCATGAAGACTATCCATAGCCAATCGGATGGACCCAGCTGTAAAGGCACCGATAAGGGCCCTGCTGCACGTTACTATTGTCGCATATGATTTTTCGTATGCAATGACGTATGCAATGACGTATTACTAATGCAGCAATACGTCTTGAAGACTCCAGTGAATTGACCACATACATCAAAACAAACAATTGTATTCGACAAGGTATCTTGTACATGGGCTATGTAACGTACAACCGTTTCAGACGACTAGTGGACGTTCGTCAAGCTCGTTTTCTCAGAAAAACGATTTCTGAGCCCTAGACACGGGAATCGAACCCGCAACCTTCTGACGACCTGTGAGACGCTCTAACCGTTGAGTTACCACGACGATGGTGAGCTAGGGTGCAGGTTTGTCAATGGTTAGAGCGTCTCACCGGTCATCAGAAGGTTGCGGGTTCGATTCCCGTCCAGGGCTCAGAAATCGTTTTTCTGAGAGAACAAGCTTGACGAATGTCCGCCAGTCGTCTGATATTTGCCAAGCTCCCACATCAACTAAGTTCGTTCAACATTAACTACAAACTTTTTAGTTGTGCAAGGGGACATACGCATTGCGCACCTTTTCACTCTTAGTCTTCTCTCCTCGACCTAACGAACTGTATTTAATTTCAGGATGTTTCGGAGGGTCCTGATCGTAAAAGTAAGTCCACCATAGTTGAAGGTTCGTTGTATACCAGTTTGGAAATATTTGTGTGATACGGACGTGAAACAGCAGTGTCATAATCGATTTAAATACTGTTTTAATCTCATACATTTACGTGACGTTATTAAGTAACAAATCTTATATTTTCATTTAAGATTCTCTTTGTACTGATTTGGAGCTTTCGGATGATGACAGCGAAGATGAACAGGTTAGTTCGTTACAGCGAAATGATCGTCCTTATTGTTATGATGAAACGGTGAATGCTGTCAGTATCAACATCATCGTATCATCAACAGTTACTGGATCATCATCATCTTCATCACCGATACCATAATCATTATCATATCGTTATTATCATTGTCATGGTCATCACTACTGTCATCTTGATCGTGACCATTGTCCTCGTCATTGTCGTCGTCAACAACAATCATCATCACAATCATTGTTCACATCATTATCATCAGTGTCTTCGTCGTCTTAGTCATGATCACTGTTATTGTCATTATCATTATCAGCATCATCTTTATCATTCTTGATGTTAGAAATGATTATTCATGTTTAAGAAATTAGTTCTAATATCAACGTTTTTTTCCTTGTTGATATAAGGATCACGTTGATGTACCAGACATTACTGGCAGGTTTGTGTTCTCAAGGCTCTTGTCCTTTTAGCTTTTCATCGGATGTTTTACTACTTTTTGAGCTCCCATGTGGTGTTTAACACTATCAATTTTATTTAGGGTTGATGGCCACTCGAGATCACGTTCTTCATCGTCTTCAAGTAGTAGTAGTAGTGAAGAAAGTGGTTCCGATAGTTCTAGCGACTCCGAAGGCGAGGTAAGCTTATTTTCCTACATTAGACAACACTAATAGCTTATATGGTTGATGGATATTAAACTACCGGAACTTTAAATCTATGAAACAATGCTTGGCAAATTGTTACGGGACTTTGATTTTTTGTGGACCACTATGTAAATTTGTAATTGGAAGCTTTCGTGCTGTTGTTTAGGACTTCAAGACAGTAACGTGCTGATGTTGTTAAGTCGCGTTATTCTTACTACACTGCACTTGGTCTATTGGCTTACGATAAAAATACTGTAAAAAGTGCATTCGTAGTAATGAGGATCGGAGATCAAAACGTCAGTTACCTGAAAGAACGAACTATAGTTTGCCAGTTACATATACGTAATGTATTGCAAATATTTTAGATTAAACGTGAACTTTATCTTCAAAATAAACAATGAGTTCTTGCGCGTTTTCGATTTTGTTGGAGCTTTCTCTAAGGTGGCGTTTCAGCACAATGTTTAAGTGCGAGATTGTCGTTTGCGAACGCTTTTATTAACCTCTGTTTCCTTTTCATCCCAAGCAGGAAGCCCCAAATGATAAAAAGTGGAATACAGTACCAAAACAAAGTCAACTGAACGCCAAAAGTCCTCCCGTTGCTGCTCCGTCTTGTACTCTGGCAACCTCAACACCCAATAATAACGATAATGAGACTGTGGAAGGAATCGAACTTCTACTGTCCAACAACACGTCACCCAATGCAACTTCCAGTCCCAACGAAATTCTGCAAAAACTTCCGGAATTAGATAGTTCCAGATGTATGTCGTTACCCGATCTTGGTGGGGATCCCTTTATGGATAGTGGTGTCGAACGAATGGTTGCAGATATTAGTGAAGAACATAACTTATTACGCGAGTCCTTCGATGGTGAAGATAGGACGTTAGAATTTGGTGATCGTTCGAATTCACAGGCAGTCAATAGTACTGGTGTATTTTTCGATACTACCCACCATGAGGATATAAAAGTTAAAACAGAACCCGAACAATCCAGAGATGAATTTCTTGGAGTAAAAATAAATACTGAGTCCATGAATTTTCCGACAAAGTCCGAAATTAAAGAGGAAAGGGTTCACAAAGAAGACGCGGTTGATATTGCTGAACTAGATAAAAGCAAATCGCTTAAATTAGGAATTAGAAAATTTAAGGACGGGAAGTGTTTAAATGAAGTATTAAAACATGACAAATCCAAAGAAAAGAAAAACGACAAGGACAAGATTGAAGGGAAAAAGAACCTTTCGAAAACTACATTAGAGGACTCGAGTAATCTGAAGAAAAATAAACGCAAATTGAAAGACAAGAAGGAACGTAGGGAATCAGAAAAGGGCTTGCGACCCAAGAAAACCGGGGAAACATCTACTGTAAGTAATTCAAATATCACTAAACCTCTAAACAGAGAAGTGGAAGACTCCTGTAAGAAGGATCGACTAAACTTTGATGCTCACAATGCTGATGCTGAAGAGGAAGAAAGTGTAATTGACGTTGTTGGTGATGAGAGTCCAGTAGTTAAAAAGCGAAAACCCGAGTATTCAAAGACGGAAAAACATAACGATGTCAATGGTCGTACTAAGAATGGATGTAATGGTATGCCATTAGACATTCAAGTCGTTCGTGATGATGACAAGGAACCAAAGTCGTTAGTAGTAAGAATTGACTTATCATTACTCAAACGCATACCGAAGAAGGCCATTGGGAACGGGGAAATATTGGTAAGTAAATCCATTTAAGTTAGTACGTCCAACCCGATCAGTCGGACCCTTGAATTCCGATTTGCTTGTCCGACTGCCTACCGGAGCACTTCCCAATCTTTTTCTAACTCTTTCTTGCTGGACACCAACTCAATTTCCTCAAGATTTGGCATAATATAAGTGCAGTGCGAAGATGTCATGTTTACGTTCTTAACGTACGTTCAGACAAGGTGTCATGGACCTCCGTTGACAGCTTAGCGGACACATCGGGGTAGTGGACCACAGGTTTGGGGGAATAGGGACCATAAGATCTACGACATCAACTCGAACGACAACGTCCGTCAGTTTCAGCATTAAAAGAAACCGTGAATAAATGAATACCATGACCGATACGTGTGGCTTAAGCGCTCAAATTCTTGTAAAACAACTGCAGTCTCAGGTTAAAGTTAATCTTAAGAAATCGCTTTTGTCTCTCTGCGAGCCAACATAGTCCTGAAGGTATAAATTTTCTGGTTGATGCTGTATACGGAATGACTACGTGGTTATGAATACTCTTAAGACTTAAAGATATTTATTGTCTTTGTTTTGCACAAAGGATGGTTTTGTTTAAAGAACGTCATCGTTCAAGTTGACGTCGTAGATCTGAAGTCCGTATCTCTGGTCAACTGTCTGTGTTGCGAGGCGAGATTAACTAAATTTTTTCTTCTGCTCTCAAGAATTCGATAGAACGGCATTCGTAATCTTAAATTTTGATTATCTTTAAAAATGAAGTAGAAAACTATTCTAGGTCTTTCCTGAAACACGAACGACACAATTTCAACACGAATGACTTCATCACATGAAATGACGTCATTCTGTGTCTGCATTGCGTCTGTCTCTACTTGCGCGTCTGCATGTACGTGTGTGTTAGTGAGTGAACTTTTATCTATATACGTTGGCTGGAACTAAACGACAGCAAGGCGATATATTCAACAAGGGCTAGTTTAATCCACTGTGGCAAAAAATATAGCTTGTGCATTTTGTCTTGATTTGTTGCAAACAGAAAACGCAATGTGAAACCATTAAACGACAAAGTATGTAAGAAATTGCGTGAAATTCGTAAGAGTTAGGCTGCTATCCTGTCCAAATCCATAAAAACATCAAACACAGCCGCCATCGTTTTTGCTACGGTAAATATTTTAATCATATTCGAGGTAACTGTGACCGTATAGCTCGGTTAAATTGGATGGGTTTAAGTAAATTTGTCTCATTTGCGTTATTCGTATTTTGGATCAAATGAATCACACAGGTGCACGTTGAAGAACGTGTAACAGCAAAATTCGATAAAAACAAACTCTGCGTAAACCGTTAACTTTTGTAGAACGATAATGAATTTTATTCGCTATAAAAACGATGCATATAACTTGACGTCGTGTATACTTCACATCAATATCGACAGTAAAATCGTCCAGATTAAATTTGGCGGTTTTGCGTCTTTTAACACTGGTCTTGAACCTTCAATCTCTCTTTACAATATATTCATGTGCATTCATTTGATGCTGATTTAGATCTTCAGACGTATGTCTGATGTTTCCATGCATTTTTACCGATAAGCATACCAAAATGGAATATCGGAAATACACTGCCATATTTTGCTGCGACTAACCCGCGCTTTGTGTTTTATCGCTAAATTCCGTTTCTCTATCTTGTACGTGTCATCTTCTAGCGTCCCTCGCACGGCAAACGGGCGCCTGTAATAAATACAACTAGGATACGAGGTGTATAATGAACTGCTGTTCCGCTTTCTTTACAGTTCTGACTTACTGCCAGAATAAGGTGCTTATATTCATAAGATAAAACTGTGATGTCATGTTAACCGCAGGAAGATTATGAAGAAAAATATATGATGCTGCGTAGATAGTACATAAAAAGGCGTAGAAAGATAAATAGCTGGCAGACTGCCGAATATAAGTTGAAAAATCGTGACGTTTCGAGCAAAGGCCCTTCTTTAAGAACACGTTTCACTCTCCGAAGAAGGGCCTTTGCTCGAAACATCAGTATTTTTCAACAAATTCGGCAGTCCACCAACCTTTAAAGTTCCTACTTCTTGATTCTGAAGAAGCTGACATCTCATCTAGCTTTTTTATCTAAAGATTAATTTGATATCGGGCTGTTATTTGATTTCAATGAATTGATTAATCAATTCGATGGAATGTATTTTTGTGTGTTTGTGTGCGACGAAGGTTCATTTTGTTATTTTTCTTTTATTGATGATGCCACTTTTGGGTAAAATGAATTTCTAATTTTGTATCAGCAATTGAATTTACCATATCATTTTTTATAAGTTCCAATGTGGTCACAAAAAGGTCGTTGGTTATTTGTTATGTTAATCAGAGTTGAATCAATGAAACGATGCGGAAATGACAGAAAGATGACGTTTTTATTAATATTTCAGCCTACTTTTATTGCATTGGTCATGTTCGCTACCGACCCTAGAACTTGATCGCCAGTAAAGTTTTTGTTTACAGAGTATAAGATCCAAACTAAATGACTTTGAATTGGAACCAGTTATCTACGTATACGTCCTGAGGTTTTGTTATGGAGGCACGCCGAGGATTCAAAAAAACTCTGAGCTCCAGATGGGACTCGAACCCGCTATCTACTGCATGGATGTTATTCCTATCTTTTGAGTTTGTCTGATTCCATGGCATACTACAGTTTGCACAGCAAGATACGTCTAAGCCTTAAATATTGTCAAACCGAAATTTCTGAAGACCAGTAAATAAATGCAGTTATTTGTTGTACCCTATCTTTTCCATCGCCAACATTATCTTATAGCACTGAATAGTGGCCTGCTAATAATTATATTTTATTTTTATTAGGTTGGCTCTGCACCTGCAGGTTTGTAATTTTTCGTTAAAGTTTAAAGAATGTAACGTTTACTATTCACCTTCCATCCTTTAAATCACTGAGCCTGTAAAGCAATCACGCGCTTTGATATTTTTCGGAATTTAAAGAAAATAATTCCAAAAAAAAAAATGTTTCCCTGGATAAAAAGAAATAAATTAGATATCAGAAATGAACCACAATGCGTAAGTACTGGACATTTCTTCTTAGTTTGTAGCTGTCGGAAACTGTAGAAATGAAGAAATTTAAAGTGCAGGTGTCGACCACAGATGTTCTGCCTAAAAATTCCGAAGCAGTAGAGAGCTTTAAAATAGTATAATATAAAATATTTTAAGCCAAATGTTATCTTCAAAATGCAAGATCCAAGTTAATATCCTGACAAGAACGAATAAAACTGAGATATTTCTATTTTATTACAAAATTATTTCTTTTTGTTTCGCTTGAAAAATCTCATTGTATGAAGCAGCTTGGAAAGTTAAAAGGTTTATATACTGTCTACGTAGAATCCTACATTTTTACATCGTTCCATTGTATGAAGTCGTTGATGTTCCAGTGTGCTTAAGACTAATTTCCACTTTTCGCGCGTAATGCCTTTTTCGTATTTCTCATTGGCTCTTGGGATCTTTTGGATTCCCGAGAGCCAATGATACAAAGGAAAAAGCAGTACGTGGAGAAAATTCCGCGTAGTGGAAATTAGGCTTTATGGTCCGTAATAACTGGATTGTTAAGTTTTAAAGATGACATTTTTCGGACTAAGTTTCTTATATTCTGTCTGTCTTAAATTTATTCCCCATCATGTGATGATTCCTTATAATTCTATCATCTCTCACCAATGTTCGCGTTTGTCTGTAGAGGAGGAATTCTCATCAGTGTCAAACGGTGATAAACGATCGTTACAGTCGGACAGGTCAGGACCAGAACGAAAAACGAAGAAGAAAGAACCCAAAGGTGATAACGAAGAAAAAGACGTCGATCGAACGTAAGTGATCTTCCGCATTTTTTTTAATAATTTCTTTTTACTAATGTACATTTACGATGTACTCGACGTAGCTCTATTCTTTTTAAACTAACGAACGTATTTACTTGACATCACGCATGATTACCTTAGAACTGACGATGATCATAATGATGATATGATAGTAATATGATAAAACATTTAAACAGACGGCCAGCATCATCGAGAAGGTACTTTTATATGCAAATACAAGAACTAAAGTTATTTTACAAGATTTTAACAACAGTTACATATGACGTGAGTCAACAGGTCGAAAGCTTAGCGATAAATAAAACATGGTATTCAACAAAATTAAGATAGTTTACAATAACTATCATAAAAATAAATATAGACCACCAAAAAGATGATTTCGAAATCGCATCTTAAGTTGTGCTTGAGTTTTAGGTGTAATATTTCTATTTGGAAGATTGTTCCACTCTTTAGTAAATAAACAGTTCGATCTTAATAATCCTTTATTAGTAAAAGGAAATTAGTTGCCTTAAATTATTTTAGATTTATGTATTATAAAAATGGATGTCTTTGCCGCCTTCATCAACAATAATCGATTTACAGATTTATAAACATGTCTATAACAATTATAAACCCTACGCTGTAGTAGTTTTATTGTTAAAAAAGAATTGACAAAATAGAATATTATAAAAGTACGTACACTTGACATTTATATTTGTCATGGAAAAAATCAACATAATTGGTAAATTGACGTAGCCATGGTAAAATGTTATACGGTAAATGCGTCATCTTTTAGAGGTCAAAACCTGGAAACTAAGCTTTATCCTTGACGTAGCATTATCAACGGCATAGTTGGATAATAAATGTACATCATTGCGATGGTAAGATCAATGGAATATCCCATTCAACGAGTAGTAGCCGAGTTGAATGGAGTGTTACATCTTTTACGGACTGAAAATATTCTTTCCAATCCATGAAGAAATGGAGCATTAATTATTTTTATTATATAGCACCTGAATAGATTCTCGTTATTTATACACTGAATTAAAAGAAGATGAAAACGTAATGGCGAAATCTTCAAACTGGCTCAACAAGTTAGCCTTTGGGATGGGATCTAATGCCCAAACAATGGAATAAGAAAAGGATGGGGACTAAAGGAACTAAAAATGAACGAAATTGGATCGTGGACGGGTGGGTGAAAAACGTGAGGAGTACGGTTGATTATTTTTCATTTTGGCAAAGCTATTATTATCAATCACGTTATCTGCAACCCGTAAGTTAAATCATAAAGGTTTGATTCAGGTGTTTTATACAATATGATAACGACAATATACCTCAAAAACGCAACCCGTCTTCCATAGGGAAAACATTTACGCTAGCTTTTTATTCAAATACACCTTCGATTATAGGATGACCCTACATCCATTTTTTCCTAACATTTAGATCAAATGGGAAGAGGAGGCATTTAAAAAACGGATACACGAAAAGGAGCCCAAGCTGGGACAATGACCGTCACCCAAACAAACGTGTGCGGCGCGATAGTGACCGGGAAAAAAATTCAACAGCACATAAAAATGATCGACATAGATCTCGAAAAACCATCGCTGAGCAAAATGCAGAAGTTGAACAGGATATCAAGTAAGGAGAATCTACTGGACTCTTTTACTACCAATATTATCCGACGTCCTCTATTCTACACAATTGGTTTTTAATCGATCCCTTGAGATTCGTAAAACAATGGTACAGCGGCCATATTGCTTCCACATACAGTAGAAGTTAATGAGATCTTTTTGTAGAAGTTCAACCAAGATGGCCGCCATGTACAAACCACCTATATATGTATTCCATGGATTATTCTGCATGATTTGCTTGCAGTCGTATTGTTTTGTAAAGGCTCACTTGTCATTGTGCTCTCTGTTCGGTTCCTCAGGAAAGTCGATCCAGATACCCATCTTCAACAAGCAAAGACCCTTAAACGCGAAGCAGATAAATTGGTATGAAATGTTCATAGCAGTTTTATAAGCCAGCAACTTTTTTCCAATGTTTAACCAATTTCTTGACCGCATTTCTAAACCTTAATAACATTCATATTTGATAACAGCGTAAATACATCATTTCTCTGATGTTAAGTTTCTAGTATAGGACGGGTAGATCCAGTCTGCCTTGGGGCAAACACACACTTTGCCCCAGGGTGGACTTGATGTCTTCGTCATACCCTGGGGACTTGGCATTAAAGAAATGGTCTACAGAACATGCTTCTCAGTTCAGCACTGATGTGCCGTATTTTATTGCCTTGCATCATTTACCTAAAGCACAATTAATTTTGCAATGCACGTCAGCTAACTTTTTTTGTGTTTACCCTGCGGTTATATTGTTTTTAATGGCGGATTTTATTCCAGACGGACAAGGAAGCCAAAAGTCGAGCATACGTGGAAGCAGTAGTTCGTTTTATTTGTTGCGGGAGAGCATTGGAGGTAAGCTTTTGAAGGAAACAAATAAAGAAAACCGAAATACACCCTTAGACAGTTTGCTGCTAAGCTGATGTATCGTAAATATTCAACCCTTGTTTCTAAGGTTTTGCCGTTTGGAAAGAATAAAACAAAAGTGCTTCTTTCCTCAGGTCAATCTTGGGGAGAAAGTCAGTCAGTTTTTACACAAACTGCGACTGTATTCTTTCTTGAGTCAGTACAGAATACAAAAGAAGTGCATGGCACTCTGTTCACTGTGGCGACCTCGTTTGTGATGAAGCTTTCCACAAATGTTGGGGGATTGTTTAGAAATTAATGGGACCTCAATAGAGTTACTGTTTACTGGCAATAAATTGTACTTCTGTGGCAGTTTTCGGTGTCACGGGGATGAGTGACCCCTGGACCGACTAAACCCTGATCATCTAAAACTCAGTTATCAGTGACTCGGGGACATCAATCCGAAATTTTTCGGGTAACCTACCTCAGGGATGAATGACCCATGTAGCCAACCATGTTAGAGTTAGGATCAGGATTAGGATAACGGTTAGGGTTTGGATTAGTTTTAGGATTAGATTTAGGATTAAGGTTAAAAAAGGGTTTAAATTTCGATGAAGGTAAGTTTCAGTTTTTCATTTGAGTCATTGATCCGTGAGGGGGTCATCTCTAGGGATAAGTGACCTAGGGTCACTCATCCCTGGTGGTCATTTATCTGTGTGACACCGGCACCCTCCAAGTGCGTGGTTTTCCTATGTCTGAGACCCTGCCAAATTCTGACAGTCGTTTGTGCGGCCTTTCCAGTTTGGCTTCATTCGACACGGGCCATTTTCCACCCCGCTCCATACCAGTTATCCAATATACAGCTATAGATTCAGGTACCATTTTTGGGCATGCTATATGAACCTGGATAGCTCATCTGAATGACATGTTTCAGAGAGAGAGCAGAGTTATTTGTGTATACTTTGGAACAACCGAACTTAAATTTTATTCAAAGAATAGCATAATACGGTCGGCAACTCACGATTTCAGGAATAACATTCAAATCCAGGTGTTCAATGCGTAGGTAGTGCAGCTCGTAGACTAGGACTGATCGGTTAGATAAGATTATTTGTGTTTTGTTCATCCACATACAGATAGTGATACCTGTAGAGGATCAGATACCTATACAGCTACAAATAAATTTTACATATTCTTTCTTTCTGTCTAAGAACAGACAAGACCTGAGAAAAGATTTTTACCGAAGCTTTCGTTGAATTATGTTTCATCCATTTTTAGGATAAAGACGAAACTGAGCCACGTGCTGGTCAGATGTATTCTGAAACAACGGAGTTACTGAGGTAGGAATATTATTTAACATCTCATTGTCAGTATTAAAATCTCAGCAAAGCTAATATAAACGTGTATCTCGTTGCCTATAGATATGCGACAACAGTTAGGTTATTCACATTGGGTTACTTATTAACTCTATCTGGTCAGGATTGCGGTCAGTAGATTCAGTAATCGTTATCCAAGTTTTCAAGTAGGTGCCACTGACTCCTAGATTTGAAAATATAGTAGCCAAAATGAATATATTGGCACACGATGTCAAACATTTTTACAACATCAAAAATTAAATCTTAGACCGTAACTTGGCCTGTGCAATTATTTCAGCACTACCACATAACTTGGTCCTCCGATGGCAATACTCGATACAATTGAGTTTTTTCATACAACGTCACTTAAAGCATTTTAACTTAGTCATTTTCTACTGATCCCTTGGGATTCAAAAGATTACTATCATAAAGTTCCACCAACATTGTCCCCGTGACATGAGGCATGATAGATTGAAGATAGCCTGGCTTGCGTATATAGCAGCCAGTCATAACTGTTGTATGGCTTTGCAATTTAGAACATCGTTTGACCAAATGATGAATAATATTATATTATTAGATTTATACTGAAGCACGTCTTGGGAAAATCTGATGACAAGCGGCTTTTCGTATTATGGTTAGTATATAATCTGGGATTATTATAGCTGTCATTGGTTTAAAACTTTCTGATAATACAAATAAATATTGATAATTAGACAACAATTCCATTTCAGTTCATTGTTAGGGTAATATGAAATGATAAATTCACAATTATCCTACACTGCTAAAGTCAACTGAAAAAGTTGATTCGAGCGGGATTTGAACTCGCACCATCGTTAACCTGGTCCGCTTCTCTAGCTGTTGAGCTATTGAGTCTACAGGGACTGGAGGCGAGTTATCCCACCTAAGTGTGCAAGTTCAAATCCCGCTCGAGTCAACATTTTCAGTTGACTTCAGCAGTGTAGGGTAATTGTAAATTTATCATTTCAGCAAAACAATTCCTTTATTGTTGATAGTTTTCTTACTACTAATAATAGTGACTGGAGTAAGAGGGATATAGGGTATTGTAAATGATATACGGTGAAATGCGGCTAGTAAGGATAGATCTATATTTCTTGATATTAACAGTAGTTTCTTGACTCCATCATGGCACTAAATCACTGCGCCTTCATTTATTCCAAACCTTACTTTGTTACTTTGTATTTGTTTTAGCTTACGAGTGCAGTCCTTACTATTGCACAAATTATATCGAATGAAAAATAAACAAGCTATTAGAAACTCACAGGTAGTTATTCTCGATCGTGTTTTAATCTGGTTTTTTAATTGTGACTGAAAAGTTTGAAATTATTTGCCGCCTCAAGGAGGTTTGATAAAGCGGAATAGTGCAGACTAGACCCTCAAAATTATGAATACTTGAATTTTGTTTTGTGTAAGATGGAACTTAACGAGAGGGGTGGAAAAACATTGCAATCATAAGATACTAATAAACGTAATCTACAGTTTGACATAGCAACGGTAATGTTTCAAAATTTCATCTTATTACCGTTCAACCTGATTTAATAGGGATCTGAAGCAAACACCACGGGAACATAAACGATATCATTCGTTCAGTAGAATTTTTCGTACGAAACAATGAGAATAAAAATAATTTTTGGTCGCAAGTGTAATCCAGCCGCCCTCGTCGTTCTACATACGTCACGAGGAGCGTTTTATCGTGTTTGGGACGATGTTGACAAGTTGCCGTATTTCGTATCGAGTTAGATCAGATAACGGACACTAGCTGACGAAAATAGAAAATATCCGGCTTTAACTGGTACATTCAAAGAAGCGAAATTGTTTTTGTGCCACTAAATACTTTCCACTGGTTTCTCAAGTGATCTTACAGAATTTGCTGGAACCTGACCGATATGAAATCCGGCGCAGGAACTTAAACACAGAGCGAGCGCATAAAGAGAGGACATCCCGTTAAAATGCATTCTAGAATAACTGTGAAGGTTGTTAACAGTAAACGTGGCTCGAAATGTGACCGCTGATCCAATTAGGCCTTACATTTTTCAGTTAACCACCAATGGTCGATTTATAGGCTAAATATCTATCTGGAACAGTACTCGTTTAGTAATATGAGGTAAATTAGGCATATAAACCACATATAGTGGATCCCCGCGCATGTAATAATTTGTAGTTTATGATTACTTTAAGTACGAAAAAGTAAAATTCAAAGTAAATATGAATTTGGAATGGAGCGTTTTCACTCAATCCCCAGAGATTCAAAGAACAACGGTTATGTCGGCCATGTTGGTGTACCAAACAAAAGAAGATAGTTAAAATTCTTTTGTTAAGGAACACCAACATGGCGACTATGACGT
>JBAHVQ010000040.1:1002797-1021036 GCA_036872915.1 Nanipora kamurai
TACAGAGGTATACATGTGACTGAAATGCTGCGCTGTGATTGCAAGTTGACCTCATTAATTATTCATGAATTTCACAAGGTACTGTTAAAAATGTAAGATTACAAAGGTCGTAGATACGTTAACAGGTAATCACACACTTTAATAATTGAGAACAACATAACTATAACCTTCAAAAACCTCGGACATAACGTTTATCGGTGTTATTTTTTAAATTATGACGACAAATCGGAGTTTACCCAAAGAAAACTGGATAAACTAGCAAAACACAAAAAAATACTATGCCTAAATCAGTCTATTTCACCGTTTTCTCTTTTATATTCGTGTATTTTTTCAGCCACTTCAAAGGCCATTCTTCACTTGGCGATTTTTGGCGCAAGCTGACTTTTTTTTGTCTCATGAGCTTTTGGCTGAAACTAATGACAAATTTATTCAGTTTAACTCCCGATTAAGGGCTCTCCTCGTGACGAATAAAATCATCTGGCGTTTGCCAGAGCAAAATAATAAAAGTCCGCCGTGGCAGGGAAGGAGTTAAGGTTCGAAATCGAACCATGCAGTCACGTAGGATTTACACCAAGAAAAGCCGACTCGCGCGAAAGCGTAAGGGGAATATTCCTCACGGCCACCTCCACTCTGAATTCGCCACTGCCCAAAGGCCCAATATCCACATTATCAAATGCGTAGAACAAAAGGACAAATGAGAGGACAAAAAAAACCCACTAAACGAAGAACGAAAGAAAATTTTCGGGCATTAAGGGTGCGGAGAAAACCCCGAAGGTAACCTATGATGCGACAAACCAATCACATGGAGGGACTTACGCATCAGTAGTTTGGCAAGTGTCGCGAGAAACAATAAATATTTTCGGGCGAGCCAATCACTGAAAAGTCTGTTAAAAGTCGGAAATCTGCTAACCGCGACAGTATGGCTGCATAGAAACGACGTTCTGTAAATATTGCCATCTGATAAATTATCGAATTTTAGATTTAAGAAGGGGCGTGCTGGTGAACCCTAAGCAAGAGGTGTTGACCGTCTTTCGGGATTTGTTAGTATCCAAGGGAAACATGTTGAACGTTGGTGAAAACAACTCAAAAAGGAGGAAGTCTCGAACTTTCCTAACTCAGAGTCACGATTTGAAGCAGAATGAATCAAGACGCCCGTCGCAAGCTACCCAAAATGTGGTTGAGATAAGTCATACACCTTCTACATTTGATCATTTCAGTCATATCATCTATGAAAAAGCTGCACTTATCTATGCGCATTTGAAGGGAGAACCGAACGCATTTCTGCCGACATTTAACGACGAGAGAGTAAAACGAAGAGCTTACAGTCTCGCCTTTGGTGCCAAGAAATGTTAGTAATCTTGTGATATCTTTTTATCTTTAAGAGGTTAATATGATGCAGTTAGCATTCAATAGTTGTTATGTAGTTTCACGCTTTGATTTAACACCTGCTATAATTTGTTCCCCGCTAACTCGAACGTCTGCAAGTTGTCTCGTTACAACTTACGCTATTTCAGGAATGGAACTTCACAATAACACACATTTCACTGGAAAAATATTTCATTCGTTATGTTTCATAAACAGATATAATCCCAGTTTAACAGGAATTATAATTAGTGTCTAGTGTGGTATTAGATTTTAATCATACGAGAAAGTGGGAGCCACTTCTTCTTAGAACAACATCTTTCCATTTCTCCATTCTTTTGTTTGAAGTCTTACGCACTCTCTAAGGAGTAAACAAACTTTCCCTGACAACTGGCTCACCCTGAACTTTTAGTAAAAGTTTATATGGAATATAATGCTACTCTTAAAGCAGTTTGACCTTGTGTCACCTTTTGTGTACTCTTAGTCAACGTTTAACCAATCAAGTTAAAAGTTGAAAAAGTCAGAGCTTAAATCTCATAATGATGCTTTACATTCCAGTGTTGTTTGCATTTACCTAGAAGCTGCCTTCTTTTTCTTTAACCTGGAAGTCGAAATTTTGATGTTCCTTTAGATGTACTGTACTGTATCCAATGTTTTATTGCTCTTCTAAGCCCTTAGGATGAACTTCATTACCCTGATAGCTTCAAGTAGTGTGAAAGAAGAATTTTCAAAGACTTTAAATATAGGGAAAAGATCTTTAAAATCGCAGAAGAGGATCTGGGCTGTCCACTTTCTCTTCACAGCCAATTGTACAAATTTTAAAATCTCATGGGAAACTGGGTTTTTAGTGGGGGTCTGAATAGGACATCAAAAACAAACTAGTTCAATGTTCCATGACCAATCATGATATTTTTGCACAATCTCTTCTGTATCATCAGATTTATTTTAGCATAATCAATTTATAGAATGTTAGGGAGTGTAAAACTGAGATTTCATTTTTCCAAAATGTTAATACAATTGGATACCAGAGTACGTAAAATTATACAATTTTTGTCCAGAAATGGGAAACCTCTGCCTGTATCCTTGAGTTCTATGCACCCTAAAGTCACACTCATGACCCACTGGGTCATTGGTGTCACTGTTTTGACATTTGTCAAAATCCAAACAGAAACAGTTTGGAAGTCAGGTACCTTAGTTGGAGATCATCTATATAAGATATAAGGGATATAACCCACCTAAAAAGTATCCAAGTAGTGCCATTGCTTAAAAAGGAAAATCCTCTGGCATTAACCAGAGTCAAATACAGTAGAACCTGAGTTTTACGACCACCTCTGTAGCCAGGCAAAAGTGGTTGTAAATGGCAGTTACATATGTAATAATGTGTAAGTGTGTAAAGTTTGTTGAGTTAATTAGTAACTGCTTCCATGCTTCTGACCACACATTTAAAATGTGTGATTCTGACCACACATTTAAAATGTGTGACAAGCACTCATTCCATGGAACTTGTGGAAATTGTGGTAGTTTTAGATTGAGATGGTCATTCATAACAGGTAAATTTTGTATTTGAGATACTAAGAAGCGGTCACTGGTTGCAATTAACAGATGGTCACTCATTCCACATACATTTGAAGTACAAATTGTTTGTTCCAGAAAAAGTGGTCATAAACGGCAGGTGGTCACAAAACATAGGGGTCGTAAAACTCAAGTTCTACTGTTTACTAAAACTGCAACCATTGCAAAGAGTTAAGGGTCATACATTTTCCAAGTTCATTTTCTAGATTTATCATTTATACATTGGTGTATTATGATCCTGGAATCAGGGCAATATTGATAAAGTTTTTATATAAATGATCCAGGAATGACTAACCCACCTGGCTTTATTGGTGTTCAGGAGTATTTGTTTTGACTAGTTGCTGAAAAAGATTTAAAACCACTAACTTACTAGCAGAGCTTTACCTATTTTATCGATAACTACTTTGTTAACATTGGTCATTTTTGTTTTGTTGTCAACTATTTTGAACTGAGAATTCACACATCAAGGCAAATTTCAAACTATAAATTCTTGAAACTTCATCAAACAAATCTTTTCATAGAACCATTCTATGATTTACTTAATGCAAATATAACCTTTGCAACTAAGAAACTGAAATGCATACTCTGTTCAGTTCCACCTTTTGCTTAGTCTTCACTTTTCTTCAATTATTTTACAGTATGAGCCACTGCAAAATTTTCAAGGGTCACTTGTAGTTTAGTGCAGGACACCATAATAACACTTAAATTGTAGTGTACAACTGATAAATCTACATGCATACAATATCACGAACAGCACTTACAGCTGCAATGTTGTTTTGGATGTTGATGTCATTTCTCCTTTACTTTTGTAGATGAATCTGTCCTAAACGACATTTTATTAGACAGCTATTTCTTCTCAAGTTATTTTAAGGTATATCTGTCTTGGATTTGCATCATCTAATTTATAAATTGAACAGTTTATGGATTTTCAAAATAGTGAATGAGGTATAAATGCTATTTTGCTTCTCACAAAGGGGGGAAGTTAATTCTCTCTATAACTTTTCAATCAGTGAACGTATATGTATACCATACAGTAAGAAACATACTCCCAACAACAGTGTCTTGCAAGCCCAATATTCGAGTTATAAAACAAGATGAAACTTATCACAGTAATATTTTGACTTTATTTCAAAGTAATCGTCAAACCTAATATATTATAAGCAGAGCTGTTATAATATAGAGGGGGTTGCCAAAAAAAAAGAGCCCCCATGTGAAAGAGGGTTTTTCTAACTTGAAAAATCTGAAGGTTTTAAAAAATCTGAATCTCCTTTGCCTTGGAACATTGAGAAGTGGAAAGTGGTATCAGTGTGAAAAAGCTCTCCCACAACTGTTGTGCACGATTTCAGTATTTAAATAGTTAGGCGAAACTTTTGTCAGTTCCCTTTTAATCATTGTGGAAGATGGCGTCCAAGAAGCAACAACACGAAGAAAAGGCCAAGAAGACGTTTGCAAGGAATAAGCAGATTTTGGGCTTCCTTCGTGCTGGTTGGAGTGGTCGGAAAGTGGCGGAAGAATATGAACTCATATTCTTCTGCCCATTATTAGAATATGCCCGTTATAAGAATATGCCCGTTATTCACGGGCAGAAAAGCTTTGCAAGCGTTCGAAGGAAGGAGATAACGGGGAGAGAAATCCTGGCTCTGGAAGACCACAAAAGACAAAAGTTCGACAAGGTCGTTTTTTAATCAGAGAAGCTGTGAGAGTTCGTGATCCCTCCGAAGTCTGCCCAAGCGCGGCTGATCTCTCAGGGTCACTAAAAGAGCGTACATCTACGGAAATATCACGTCGGACAGTACAGCGTCGCCTCCATGAACGCAATTTTGAGAAAAGCCCCAATAAGCAGTGTAAATCGGCGTAAGTGTGTAAACTTTGCGAAACGTTATCTTGCCTGGACAGTCGACGAATGGAAAAAGGTAGTCTGGTCTGATGAATCACCATTTGTCTTACGCTGCCAAAATTGTATGTAAAGATGTTGGCAGCTCCTCATCAGATAAAAGGAGCCTTAACCAAGGAAAAATATCGTCAAATTTTGATTCGTCAAATGCGACCTTCAGCTCTGTTCAATACGAGAATTCAACAACAACAACAGATTATTTATTCGACGCCAAAGATGCGTCAACGTTAAAACACATACACATTGCTGGAGATACGCCGTCAGATTCTGGTGTCGTATTTAAGATCAGTAAGGTGAGGTATGGGTCTGCGTTTCCATCATGTGCCTTCTTGACGGACTTTTTCACAGTTTGAATCGCTCTCTCAACAAACCCATTTGACTGGGCGAAGTGAGGGCTTGATGTGACATGTTTAAAGTCCCATTCTTTTGAGAAACGCTTGAAGCTTTAAGCGGAATATTCGGGACCGTTGTCTGAATAGGCTTCCTTCGGTATGCCATGGCGAGCGAAGGTCTTTTTGATCTTGTTGATGACGTTTAGGGATGATTTATCCTCGAGACGTTCAATCTCGATGTACTTAGAAGTGTAGTCGGTGATGATAACGTAATTATGTCCGTAAAGCGTGAACAAGTCGGATGCCACTTTTGTCCATGGCACATCAGGCACATGGTGTTGAATGAGCGTTTCTTTTTGTTGCTTGTTACGGTATGTTAGGCACTGCGGGCAACGAGATCGTCAATTTCGGAATTCATGCCTGGCCAATATATAGACTGTCGAGCACGACTTTTACATCTGGCAATGCCGTTGTGACCCTGGTAAATGAGTTCTTCCATTATTGGGCGTAGTGAGGCGGGGATGATAATGCGTTTGCCCTTCAGCAGTAGACCTTCGTTGTAAGCAATCTCTCCGCGTATGCTGTAGTATGGTTTGACTGCTGGTGGAATTTGCTGTTGTTGCTGCGGCCAATCAGTTGGAGTGAACTACTTGAGCTGTTGGAGAACAGGGCCAGAGGCGGTCTCGTTCTGGAGTTGATTCAGCCTTGCTGCGCTAATTGATAAGGAGCTTATAACTGAGTGAACGTGGTGGATTAAATCGGATTCTTCTATTTCTGGGGATGGGTGGCTTTTCAGGTATGCCCGACTGAGGGCATCGGAGACGACCATGGTCTTTCCTGGAACATATTCGTGGTCAAAGTCGTATGTTTGGAGCTTCATAAAGAAGCGTTGTATGCGAGGGGGGCACTGGCTGATGGACTTGTTGAAGATGGATTTGAGGGGCTGGTGGTCGTTAACGACGGTAAAATGGCGGCCATAAAGGTATTCGTGGAATCGTTCGACTCCGAAGACAATCGATAAGGTTTCTTTTTCGATTTGGGCATAATTTTTTTTCGTAAGGCAACAGTGCTCGCGAGGCGTGTGCAATTGGAAACCATCGATCACAATCGGTTGATGCGTGATTCTGGTCAAGAAGGGCCCCGAGACCGTCTTGACTGGCATCAGGTTTCAATCGGGTTGGAAGGTTTGGGTCGTAAAACTTCAGGCATGGTGGAGATGTGATGAGACGTTTTATTTCGTTGATGGCATTCAGCTGTGGTTGCTGGAGTGCGAAGAGGACGTTCTTCTTAAGTAATTGACGTAGTGGCGCAGTGATTTGTGAAAGGTTGGGTATACTTTCCAACGTAGTTTACCATGCCCACGAAGCGTTGAAGGTCAGTTTTGGATTCAGGAAGAGGCATGTGGATAATAGCTTCAACTTTACTGGGTCGGGCTTTTCACCCTCCGGGGACATGGTGTGACCAAGGAACGTAAGGGATGTAGAAGCAAAGACTCATTGACGGCGATTTAGTTTTAACCCATTGGCACGAATTCGTGTAAGGACGTTTCTAAGGCGAGACTCGTGTTCCTCCTTCGTCGTCCCCCACATGATAATGTCGTCTTGTGAGTTGGCGCACCTTGGGAGGTTTGCAATTACAGAAGCCACCTCTGCTTGGAACACTTCGCTAGCAGAGTGTATGCCAAAAGGCAGGCGTTTAAAACGGTAGCGTCCAAATGGGGTACCAAAGGTGAGAAGGTCTGAACTTTCATTGTCTACTTTGACCTGCCAATATCAGACAAGGCATCAAGCTTAGAGAAGAATTGGGCACGAGCCATTTCTGGGATGATTTCTTCCGCTGTAGGTAAGCGGTGGTGTTGGCGTTTGATGGCTTTATTAAGAGGTCTGGGATCGAGACAAATTCTGAGGTTGCCATTTGGTTTGGAAACGATGACAAGAACGTTAACCCAGTCGGTAGGTTTTCCAACTTGTTCGATGATGTCTAGGTTAACCATGCGCTGTAGTTCCTTTTTGAGCTTGGGTTTAAGGGCAAGCCGTGGATATCCTATTGACTATTAAATGTTGCGTGCTTGGGACAATCCTAAAAACGTTTAATAAAGCTTGAGTGTTCGTACCATCTCTTTCTAATCAAATAAGAAGAATTATGACATTTTGTCGTTTTCGTTTTGTTAAGGGCCGGGCGGGCTCTTTTTTTGGCACCCCCCTGTATATAGCAATAGGTTTGACAATGTCTTTGAAATAAAGTCATTTTTGAAATTGTCAACTGGTAAGGACTTTTTTCATTGGGGAGGTAACCCCATTTTCAATGAAATTTGTTTTAAATACTGTATTCGTTGAATAGTAGCTTCTGGTTAATTCTTTGTAGAATTGAATGCAAAGCAGGAATGATAAATGAAATTTGCCTGAAAAAAGCTCCTTTGGCTAATAAATTCTGTTTCCAAAGCAACAGATAGCAGCAGTAGGTTGGCCCTTCATTCATGAGACCCTTGTACTTTTATGCCAAATGAAAAAAACAAGTTTCTGGAGTGAAAGAAAGAAGTAATGACATTTTTGATATTTTAATAAAATTTTCTCATGGTGCATTACATTTAGTGTTATTTCAAGTTTTTAATTCTGAATGATCCTCAGGGTAATATGAAACAATAAATTCGTAATTATGCTACACTGCTGAAGTCAACTAAAAAAGTTGAGTCGTGGGATTTGAACTAGTACCTTCGGGATACGGGTTCGCCGATAGATAAAATTTAAAGTATAAATTTCGTTCGAGTTAACTGTTTCAGTTGACTTTGGCAGTGTAGGATAATTGTGAAATCATCATTTCAAATTTTTAGCTGATAGAATCACCTAGTACAAATAAAGGCACTTTCCTTCCTTCCTTCCTTCCTTCCTTCTTTCCTTTCTTCCTTCCTTCCTTCTTTCCTTCTTTCCCTCGAGTGTTATTGAGGTACAAAATTAAGCGTTGCGTTGACATAAGGGCGATTGCAATTTTGCCCTCAAAAATTGAAAAAGAGAAAAAGAAAAACAAACAAAAACGCAATAAAGAGACCCCATATAAAAGAATCGTTACACCGTCGATTCTTCTCTTATCTTTGCCACTTTGAAAACTATGGGTACTACGCCTACTCTGAAAACTATGAGTACAGGATTGAAGAGGAGGCTCCTCATAGTTTCCTAAAAAGTGGAAAATGCAAATTTTAGACACAAACACATCTGTCATGACTTTGACAGATGAATAAAACGAAACATGATACATATTGTGATTCATATTCTGTGCATAGAAAAATATAACGAAATAAAGAGTCCTGATAGTTGCTATCAAAGCATCGTCGTTCCAAAATGACTGCTAATTACAATTCAATGTAATTCATTTCGAAAAAGAGTTTAGTGATCATCCTCAACAATTTTTCATTATAACTTTGTTTCTAAAGATTTTTTTTTCTAAAAGCCAAATACTTGTTCCTGGAAGAGAAAAATAGGGCTGTGTAGTAATGGATTGTATTTCATGGGTCTTCACCTGCTTATTATATGAGAAAAATACTGTCTAGTTTGTTTTGATTTGAACGTAATAATTACATGTAATCAGCACTGGCCTTGTCAGGGTAAGCTGAGAAGTGCCATTCAGGACTGCGGAGCAATATTTGAAGTCGGAAGCACAAGCTAAAGTAGTAGCGAAGGTCCCACCCCGACTTTTCAAGAGCATTCCGATTCCAACCAAAAGAATCATTCCATTGAAAACCCAAGTTCCATGAAACGGCATTCTGAGACTACTTTGATTTCTGTGTATACATTGAAAATGGTCCCATTTCATCGCGACAGAGAGCTAGTTGCGGGTGACCATTACCTGAGATTGAGACAAACGGGTAAGACTAGGAGGTCACGGTCTCGTTCACTGTAACTGTTAAGGTGTGAAACTGCAAGCAAAGGCACTGCACCGCAATTCTAGGGTTATTGTCATTTAGATTAATAATAAATATTTAATTCCTTTATGTGATGTCTGTTCATTTTCGATAATTTTTTAACAAAACACCTAGTTTTGATGTTTTTTGTTCAAAGCGCGAGAGTTTGCAATTTGATTTGGGGGATTAAACCAAAAGTAATCAATCATAACTATACTGGTACTCACATTTAATAAGAGGAATTAATGATATTCAATGGAATTAATTGAGCAAAAAGTGAGGAGGCGTACCCCCTGCCTTCTCGCCTCCGCGAGCCCCAGTATTTGCACCCAATTTGGATTTAACTTCCAAGGAGTATAAGGTATTTCATCGTAAAACGGTCATTATTTTCTTCTTAGTTTATATTAGATATAGAAAGTCTTGACATTGTTACTAAAAATGACTGCGTTGTTCTTATTTTCTCCCAAGCTTGAATCGTACTATCGTAACCATGTTATGGTAATGTTGCTTGACTACCAACAAAATGACTTTCAGTTTGGAGTTTCTCGGAAAGGAAACCATATTACGAATGCGAATGACGTTTTACCTCATGTTGTTGAGATCCAGGAAGCTTTAGAGTCATTTTACATAAAACTACGAGCTTCTTTAGCTCGAAATCGCATAAGGGAATGCGCTTTGACTGTGGAAGACCTTTTGCCAACGGAAGAAAAAGAGAAAAATGAATATGTGTCGCATCAGCCTATTTACGCTTACGTAAATTTACTGAAAACATGCATTGAGGACGTGAGTAACATGTTGGAAGAGAGTGGCTTTTTAAAGGTGAACGACGTTGTCAACTATTCAGATTTTTCTGGCTGCTGTTTCGCAATTGACATTCACTTTAAAGACTTGATTGTGTTTCCAAGAGATATAAAATTTGACATCTACAATCATGACTTGGTTCACAGAGGCTTTTTAGTTGTACAGGTATGGGTTTTAACAGCTTCAAATACATTATACATCTTGATGTAATAGATAAAGCATAAGCAGCCGACCTATATCTGTATGGAACACTCTTTCCTCTCGTCTCAAAGTTCTGGTCTTTACAACATGTACTTTACCAAATTGCCTAATTACAGTCCCCCTGTCTCCACCTTAGTCTGATGTTTTTACCTTACTCTAATTCTGTATTAATTATAGCCAAATTGTTTCAAAATAGCTGTGCAGTTATTACTTGCTACGTATATATTTATATTGACTTTATTATTTGAGGGGTTGGGTGTCAATTGGGTGTCCTGTTCCTTTCTCCTGTCACTACCATTTGTCTGTTGTTTTTGTAAACATATTGTCGTTCATTGTTGCTGTTTATTCTTGTAACGATATACGTATTAACAGATTGTATTTAATGACATAACGTGACAAATTCATTAAAATTAAAACTAATACCAAATCCGTATCTGATTTACAAGGCGAGTTCCCAGCGAGCCGTAGTAAATCAGATACGATCGAATGCGAATGCTTTATCGTACTTATGTTGTCATAGCCATGTTTTCAAACTATTTTTCAAGTTGGAGTGATTTTAACTTAGTAAATTGAGGAAAACGTTTATGTAAATCAAGGCAAAATCTCTTACTTATTTACAGATATTGATTAAACATTCATTTCTTTTGAATTTTCATCATGAATTATTAATGAGTTTGATAAAGAATAGAGAGACATTGCATAATAACACGAGAATTGTCAACAGTTGGCAACTGTTTTTAAGCTTGAATAAAAATCTTGAGAAATTCTGGTCGAAGCGGTGGTTTCATTGAGTTGCATCGTAATACATTCATTATCCACATGCCGCCAATAAGGACTATACAGTAATGGTCATGAAACTTCAATAAAATTAGGATGATATGGTTTTAATTTATACCTTACACATGTAGGTCGGTATAAGCTAATTTTAATTACAATAAAAAAATAATTTTGTTAAAGTTCCAGCACTAGGACCACCATCATTGCTGTTTTAATGACAGGAGCAACACACGTTCAAGAATCCCGCAAGGAGTATTATTCCTATCAAAAATCCCACGAGGACCACGCGCATTGCGCGTGGACGTGCGGTAAAATCACAAGTTTTGCGGCATTCTTGATACGTGTAGCTAATTTAAATACCCTTTAATTAATGTGAGTCCTAATTAGTTAAGACTTTTCTAAATTCCCCACTTAAGTTAAGAACGAAGCCTGAAAGTGCTAATTTAGATGTATATAAAGGAGTATTTAAAATGGCCGTGCTTATTTCTATGGACGTGAGGACCGATGGACCGATATATCGAGGGAAAAGTATTTTTCTGAGACCTGCATATGATGCCATAGAAAGCCAACGATTTTTAAATCGTTAAAGGGTTAAAACCTCTTTTTTATTATTTTGGCTTCTCTGGGATCTCCCCTTGACAAGTAAAATCGTCTGGTGTCAAGCAGAGTTATACTAGTATGTTGCCAAATGGAAACCAGGACCAAAAAAGGTTAACAGAAATACAATAGGATATAATCCGGAAATAATTATCTTAGTCAGATAAAGACTTTAAAATAACATCGAAATAATACCATTTCAACAAAAACATGATTGAGTCCTCCCAAAACTTTCTCAAGTAGTATGCGCTTAATTTTTTCAGAGCATTTTCCCGTAACCGGGAATCAACTAATCATAAACAACCAAACCACGGAGCACTTGCGAGCCAATCAGATAATAGTTGCCTATCTGCAAATATTGTTTGCTCATGCGAATTGACTGGGCGACGATGCATTGCTGCAAGTAACATTCTGCTCATCTGCAACATACTCCTTAGCAAGCAAGGCTAGTTCGGCCGAATAAATCGGCCAAACTGTTAGAAAGATTAACAGTTTAGCAAAAAAATAAAACAAGGTCAAACTAAAAATTAATCAAGTAATAAAGTAGTTAATGATTTCGGTCATCGCATAATTTCGTGATTCGCCGCAGTCTCGCAGATCAATTATTTTGCTCAACCAATAATTATTAGATAAATTAAATATCATCATAAATACATAAATTTATCACAAATAAAATCAACTCAATAATTTTTAAAAAGGCGAACTGATTGTGCTGTCGTAACGTCATATAACTGGCTAGTAGCCAGAATTTGACCCTTTATCATATAACTGGCTAGTAGCCAGATTTTGACCGGCCATTGTTGCCATTTGGCAATTTATTACTTTTACTTTGGCTAACGCCAGACAATTTTACTTTGGCCAACGCCGGACGATTTTACTTTGGCCAACGCCAGACGATTATACTCTGGCCAAAGCCAGACAATTTTACTCTACGCCAGACAATTTTACTTTGGCTAACGCCTGAAGATTTTACTCGTCAAGGAGAGACCTCCTGGAAACCCGAGCAATAAACAGTTATTGAGGTGATAAGGAACGGAATCCACAGCTATATGCTTTGAAATCTATAAATGTGCTGTGTGTCCGACGGAGATTGAGAGGGAGGGAGAGAGGGGGGGAGAGAGAGGAAGAAAGAACTACTGAGAGAGAGAGAGAGAGAGAGAGAGAGAGAGAGAGAGAGAGAGAGTCAAACGCAACGGTCACGTCAACAATTGGTGGACCTATGACACGAATAAAGAGGATTGGTTGATGAACTCCAATCTTTGACAATGTAATTGCCCGCGTAACTACTAGGATATTTTCCTACTCGAGTTTTTCTTAAGCAAATTTTTATTTTCTTTCTGAAACTGAGTTCGAATAATAAACAATGTTTTACCTACGAAAGAAGACGCGTGACAGTCAAATTATTCTGTGAATTGTAAACCATTGTGACAAAATAACACTCAAGTCACCTACTGCATTTTATTTATAGGACAAATCAAGATGTCTAGCTCCAGAGGTTGTCAGGAGTGTACTATTACAGCTGACTCTAGCTAAAGAAAAAGCGGCTGCATTAATTCCTGGTGAAATAAGACCAGTGTTCAGCGACGGCGATGATGTAATAGTCGTCAATTCTGATTCAGGTTTGTGAGCAGTTTTCATGTAATCCTAGATAACAGGGGTGATGTAGAGTTTTATTTGGTAAAAAGATATTCCCTATTATTTTGTTTTGTGGGGGGGAAAAACAGTAATTTTTTTAGCAGAGGAAAACACTGTGACGGGTGCGGCTTGGCTCTTGGGTTCTAGTACCGATTTTAAAGAAGATGAAGCATTCATTTGCTAAACTCACAGTTCAGTCGTGAACCTTTTTCATTCTGTCTTCTAAAGCCCCATTTACACTGGCGATTTTTGCTGCGATTTTTCTTATCCCATTGCATGCGATTGAATGGATTCACTCACGAAAGTAGTTCACCATTTGTGCAAAGATATATGATTCAGTATTTTCGCGAGTGAGTCCATTCGATCACATGGGTCGGGATGGGAAAAGGCGAAACAAAAATCATCAATGTAAACCGGGCGTAAAAGACAAAGCCATCCGTTCGTACGTACTGCAGACCGGCAGGTTTTGCCGATAAGATTTCAAGCTGATTTTAAGGCATATTAAAAGAAGTTTACTACGTTATACAAAACTGTAGAAAAATTAACTGTTTTCGAATGTAATACAAAGTCCACAAAACAGAAACAGCAGCTGTAAAATTTATCAAAACTTAGTCGTGAATATAGGACTAATAATTCTTTTATTTTTAGTTAACCTTATTGCTCGCGTATCCAGCTTCGTCCATCCTCAAAGGTCATTGTTTGTCTTTGGAGTTAAATCCGACCAATATGAAGAACTGAAATCCACACTTGAGCTCCTTGAAGCTCGAAGTATCCTTTTACTTTTCGTGATTTTGTAATTCATGATAACTCCACTTGGGCGTGCTAACAAATGAAAACCAGGAACCACGTTTCTCTCATTTTTCTCAAATTACCCTTCATGATTATTTTCTACAAACGTATGATGCAATTTTGTTTGAGCACTTTACATTTGCACGGTCACTTGACACTTTGCTTTTTTGATGTCATGAGACAAATACACCCACACTAACAGTTTCATGTGACTAGGTTCATTTACTTCAACAATATTTCCGGACGATCAACTTCCACAAACATGTCACGATTCTCCCAGGTTCAAACCATTTACTTCATTATGCTGTGTGACGTATGCAATGTGTTATTTACATATCAAACAAATCTTAATATTTCAAGAGCAAAGTAGATACGAAGGAAGTGTAGAAAGTGAGAAAGAAGGAAGTGTATAATTTCAAGAGTTATTTGAAATTTTGAAAGTTATTTTAGAGAAGTTATATTTGAAAGAATATTTGAAAGTTATTTTATTTCCTTCATAGACGCTTTAAACGCCGGAATATTCAGCTACAGTAGAATAAACTTCCTTATACATTAGGCCAGAATATTCCGGATCTGTTGGCCACTATCCTTCAAAATGTCGTTGCACATGCAAACAAGTTCTATCGTTATTCGATTTCTCACAACTTTGATTGACTAAAAGACCTGACCGCTACTGAGAATAAGTGCTTCACCGTAATAGTTTGCTCGTGCGCATTGACTGGTCAACGTTATTTTGCTGCAAATAACATTCTGCTCATGCGTATTTCACCCCGCTCCGGTAAACATGGCTCGTTTGCTCCAATGGTATGGCCAAGGTTTCACTATTTTCAGTTAGGCCAAAAAATAAAGCAAAAATATATCAAAATCAAAATGAATTCGACACAAGGTGGAATAGTCTAGGAGAAGACTGGTAATGTTCACTGACGTTTTGACGCCCTCATTGCCCGTCAGTTTCAGCGTCAACGTCAAGATGCACGACTCTGAAGATATCCGCCGCTGAGGCCGTCGAATCGTCAGTCAACATAATCAGACTTCCTTAAGACTTCTAACGTGAACCATCAGTTAACTTTCAACACTTATTGGTTCTCACGGGTTCAAACCATTTACTTTATTACTGAACTCGGTTTTGGCAATATATGGTGGTTTGTCAACGGCGAGCTTGATCAAAGAAGAAGAGAAAATTATGGTTATGAGCAATATCGGAACGTTTGTCAAGCTCGTAATCTTAGGAAAACGATTTCTGAGACCCAGACCGGAATCTAACCGGCAACCTTCTGGGCCTGGTTGCTCAAAGGATGATTACCACTAATCGTGGGTTAAAATGTAATCGGCTTGTTTGTAGAACATGTTCTGTTTGATAACTGTAGTTAAAACTTTTTAGGATAAAACCTTCCTATATTTATATAATCTATCAACAGAAAAGTTTAAATATCCTTTTCTTCATTAAGCTGAGTTTACACCCTGCGGTTAATCGAGCTGATTTCTGGCTTCGGTGCATGTTAAGTTGAGAAGCAGCCAACAGAACGCTCCTTGGGCACAAATTAGATTGCTTTTTTTGGAAAGCAAGGTGCTCTTACTAGCAAGCTACACAGACGCCGATTGTTGGGCAAAGATTACTCGTCATACTGGTCCATAACAGCTGTTATGCGTGGACTGCTGGGGTTTACAAGTCTCAGCTTATAAAGTATTCACTTAAGTGCAGTACGGTTAGCTAAAGTGAATACTTTACATGTTCATACATGACTTGCAAAGTGCACGTCACACTACCGGTGGCACCCACCACAAAATATCAATATATTACCTTCGCTATACCATCTGAATCCTTTTTTAGCTCAATGTTTAAACTATCTCACCGTCTATCAGGCTACGGGGCCTAATTCCAGTTAGGGTTTCAGAACATTGTCATGTGGTCGTAGCTTGAGTAACATACGCTCTGGTGTTTCTGATGTTTTTCTATATTTACGGTCATAGTTTTTGTCTAATCACTTTTTCGTTTCATTCTATATGCTGTTCTTAACATGTTGCTTACAGATGTTCACCTACTAGAAGAGAAATTCGTTGACACACTCCCAAATGATGAACGTTTCCGTAAAGTCCGTGTGGTACTTTGTAATGCTCATTGTTCAAAGTCAGGAGTAACGAGCCCAATTGACTACGTTTTACAGGAAGGTGCTGCGTGCGTACACGACTTAGTGAACGGTGTAGAATCAAACAAGTTGCGTGGTTTTATAGTTAAACACCAAGAAGCTGTGAAACATGCCATGGAATTTAATTTCGTTCATTACATTGTCTATTTCACAAGTTCTATTCATAAATCGGAGAACGAAGACGTTATTAAGAAAATTGTGGAGGAAAACAACTCAGAAAGCGTTACCAAGACCAGCTCCAACCCGTTTGGAGTCGTATCTTTTTTACCTGATTTAACAGAGAAATTGAGAAATTACAAAGCCAACCCATCGAAAGCAAGGGATGTGTCTCCGGAACAAGGTAAGAATTTTAATCTTGATTTAGAGTACCTGCGTGCCGTCCGTTCGTCAGTAATTCCATACGTCAGTCTGTCCTTCCGTCCGTTTGAGTGACTTCTGGACTGAGTGACCTCCAGTCATCTAAAACTCCAAAGTGACCCATGGGGGTATCAATCTCCAATTCTTCTCGCCTACATCTGGGACGAATGACCCATGTAACTGATCATGTTAGATTTAGGATTAAGGTTAGGATTAAGGTTAGGATTAAGGTTTACAGTTGGGTAATGGCACGTTTCAGTTTTCCATGTGGGTCATTGACCCCAGATCAAGCAGAGTCATTCATCACTACCAGATGATCTGACCGCAAGCAAAAGGCCTGAACTAGCAGCACAATAAAAATGCAGTTTCGTATCTTAACATTCTTTGTCTTTTTCGAAACTTTTGGAAACTTTGTGTCAGTATTCAATAAAGGGAAAGATACTTCCATTACGAATTTAAGAACAGAATCTGGTATAGTTCATGAGGGATTAACTAACTTAAATTGGAAATGGATAACTATTTGAAAACTAGTTCCCGTCCACTTTCGTGTTTCCAGATCACCTGGTAGGGATACGTGACCTAGGGTCACTTATCCCTATGGAGGTCATTCATCCTTATGATACCGGCCTGCCTATCTGCAGGCCTCCCTCTTTGCCTGACTGCCTATGGATACCTACCTACCAACTTGCCTACTTGCCTACCTATCGACTTACTTTTCTGCCTCCTTCCTACACCTTCCAAGCGTATTTAACTACCTCCTGACACTACTTCCATTCCTCCTTCCATACCAATATACGCTGCTCTATGATTGCCTGTCTTTTCAACTGACAAGCTGTTTGTATATTTAATTGTTTTCCAGCTTGTTTATATACTAATTTGCTAGTAGTTTGCCGACATATTTCTTCTTTAGTTATATTCAGCAGACATGATCAGAGAATTTGGCCGTGCGAGTTTGGTCTCCACAATTTAGCTGTGATTTTACTAACAGTTTATACTGCCCAGTCGTTTCTCATCCACCAGGCATATATCGTGACGTATTAAGGGAATGTATCCTTCTTACTTTTTACCAAAGTGAGGATCATTCACTCCTGTCTATTGACCAATTGAAGTTAGAAGACGAGTACACCTAAAAGAAATCATTAACCATTTCAGAAAATCTGCTGGACTCTTATTAAACATTTATCTTATATTATTCTTCACCATCATGTAAAGCTTTTATGTGCACATTTATCAACGAGTGCAAAATGTGTACGCAGGCTACGTCTATGGACCTTATGCAAGAGAAGTAGACTGCTTAAATCTGAGATGGTTGCCAATTGCTGAACGGAGAGAATTAGTTCTCCTCACTACGACATTTAAAGCTTTATATTTTGAGCATTGGCCGGCTAAGAAAATATGTTCCTGGAAGATCTCTTAGATCATCAAATGAAGTTAAACTGGAAGTACCCTTAGTAAATGGACCCTTCCAAGATAGTGCCGCGGCTGCTTTTAATAGCCTACCGGCACACATTAGAACCTGCAGTGAATTCTGTTCTTTTAAACATAAAGTAAAGTCTCATTTATTCACACTTGCTACTGACTGGCTTAATGGATAATTTTGATATATTTAAACTTATACTCATAACTTGTACTTTTAACATATGTATTAATGCACATAATTTATATGTAGATAAGTATAACCTATTTTCATGGTAATGTAAGAGCCACTATGTGGAATTGCCATTAAACCATTATTATTATTATGATTATTATTATTATTATTATTATTATTACTAGTTTTCATTTTATGTGTTAACTCCCGGGACGATAATCATGCGTTACCCTTCTCGGGTGCAGAATACCCCGAGGGGGGCAGGAGGTGACCCTATAGGAGACGCAGG
>JBAHVQ010000040.1:1033298-1044905 GCA_036872915.1 Nanipora kamurai
GAAGAAGTTGGTAACTTTAATTATGAACACCTTGTAAAACTTCAAAAGCCAATTGCTCAAATAAATGCTCGACATTCATCTGCCATCGCTCGAAAAATTTCTACTGATGAGTTTTCTGGTCTTCAGCATCTGCTGTATTTATCTAAGGGTGCGAAGGTTATGCTGACCATGAATTTATGGCCGTCTGTTGGCCTTTGCAATGGTGCGACAGGCACTGTTGAACATTTCCTATATGAAAATAACCACCATCCTCCTGACCTGCCAATAGCAGTTATTGTTAAATTTCATAATTACAGAGGTCTATCTGTTTGTCACACTCTCCCAAACTATGTCCCAATATGCCCTATCACTGCTTCTGCACAGTTATTAGATGGATTCCATGAAAGGTAACAACTCCGTTTACGATTAGCATGGGCGATTACAATACATAAAAGTCAAGCTCTTACTTTATCAAAAGCTTGGATTAATATTGGAAAAAGAGAAAGTTGTCGCGGAATGACCTATGTTGCAATAAGTAGAGTCAAAACACTATCATCGTGTGTTATTGAGCCAATGAATTATGAGCGTTTGTCAAAACTTAGTTCATTGAAATCATTGTAGTAAAGACAAAAGGAAGAGGATAGATTACATGAAATGGCCCAAAAAACATTTGAAAGATTTACAGGGCAAAATAATTAGTTTCATTTTTTTCGGAATGCTTACTACTTCCTGGAGGTTAATTAAGTTACAACACTGGAATAATGATTGTACTTTTTGAACTTTTTCTAATAAATTAAACTTGACTGGCTTGTAAAAAACTTGGCAAAATAATTAGTTTCATTTTTTCGGAATACTTACTACTTCCTGGAGGTTTATTAAGTTACAACACTGGAATAATAATTGTACTTTTTGAATTTTTTCTAATAAATCAACCTTGACTGGCTTGTTCGTAAGTTTAAGTTTATGCTACTGTACAGTTTACTACCAGGTAGCTTTTTTGCTTTTAATAAATGAAGGAAATTGTTTGTTTTCTTTCTCACGGCTCTGCTGAGATTATTCCAAAATTAAAGTAAGTCCTCTTTTATATGAATTATTGTTAAGATAATAAACTCATTAATAACGACCTTTTTTTTTTCTTTTGCAGATGTCTGATGATCCAACTGACAACACCCCACCACGTAAGTTTTTTTATATGTAACTTCTGAAAATATTTTTCAACTTACGGTCAGCTTAGCCCCAAATTTAAATAACCATCGTCCTCAATGTTATTCAATACTTATTATATATCGTTTCATCCCTTTTTCTGTTATAGAAACCATGTTGTGCTATCTACTAAACATTTCGCAAGTTAAAACAGCAAGTAAATCAAAACGAAAGTATTTCAACTATGTAGTGCAGTGCGATGGCAAGCCACTCAGAGGAGTATGTTATTCTCTAGAGAAGAGAAATGAGATGAAAGCCGTCGAAACGACCAAAAGTCCCGTGAAAACTAAAAACTTTTAAAGAGCAAATAATGACGACGACAGTGTAACAGCGCGACATCGACTTTGCCTTTTCTGAAGAGTTATCTAAATCTGCAACAGGAGAACCTGTCAGAATTTCTTCAATATCTAATCTGGTGTCGGAGCAACTGATAACTATTAAAGGGAAAGTTCTGAAAGTATCTAGTCAGAAAGTGCAGGCGACGTGCTATGGCAGCCTAAGGAAACAAGATGTCATCGTAGCCGATCCAAACGGGTACATTAAATTGGTTCTTCGGAACAACTTTGTCGATACTCTTGATGTAAATCACACTTACGTCTTGAAAAATGTCAGAATAAAGTCTACCAGATACGAAAATTACCTCAACACACCAAAGAACGAAGATTTTGCTGCAGTTGATGCTGCCGCCTTCAATGTTCTTTTTGCTGTGTATGAGCATGAAATTGACACGACAACAGAAGTTATGGCTAAAATTCTTGGAGCCCAACAAGCTTCCAAGGCCCTCTCTTGTAATGGCTGTCAAAAAACAAGGCCTCGAGATTGTTTCACCCAACAAAGCTGTTTGTCGCTTCTGCAAATTGCATCAGGTTCCTTCAACCTGTAATGTTATTTGGAATCTACGAATTCTCGTAAATCCAGAAATTCAATCAAAGAAACACCTTCAAATGCGACTCGACCATATCGCCACTGAATCGTCACTTCACATGCTAAATGCCTTCTATGATCTTCAGTCAGCTACGGAAGATGACATAGTCGCTACAATCCTGGAAAACTATGAAACATTTTATTATTTCACTTATGACTGTCTTACAGGCGAAGTGAACCAAGTCGCATAAGTCGTGAACTTGAATGTTCAAGGCATTATGATGTTGAAAAAAAATAAAAACTATTGAACCAAGGTTCAAATTTTAGTTGTTTGATGAAATTTAAATTTTTACAATTAACTTTATATTTTAAATTACCAGAACTTGACGACTATTTCACCTTAATATTGATATTCTTTGGGGTATTGTGTTCATAACCTATAAACTTTGTCAGCTATTTAATTTAGTTGCTCAAAATAGCTCTTTTAATATGAAAACAAGTTTAATTCGAATTTATTCACGGTCATTACAATTCTTTTATATGAATAAAAAGACGCGTATTCAACCTCGTCATCAGGTACAGAATTCATACGATTTGCTTATAAAAATATCTTGACTTCGCATATTCGCAAGTGTGAATAGAATTGGTTTCTAGGAGTCGAACGCATTTCCCTAATCTTTGATTATTACTAGGGTAAGTTAATTATTCATGCATATATTAAAGAGAAACTGTCCTAGGATTGCCCCTTGTGGGATACCCTTTGATTTCTCTAGCTTTGTTGAGCACTTATCGTTTAGTATCACTCTTTGGTATTGGTTACAGACGTAATTTCTTATCAAGCTGGTTGTTTTATCGTCCACGCCGCATTCCTGTAATTTTAATATACGAAGATCGTGAGGTATAGAGTCAAAGGCTTTGGACAAATCCATTGAGACAAGTCCAATAACCTTCAGCTGGTCTAGTTCTTTTCCCCATTGCTCTGTTGAACTTAGAATAGCTAGTTCGCATCCGTAATAATTTCGGTACGCAAATATATATTGGGATAGATCTTCTCAGAATATTTCCTATGCGCTTGTGAATGAGTTTTACGAAAACCTTTGATAACGCTGATAGAGTTGTTAATGGTTGATAGTTTATTTTGTCTAGTTGGGATGATTTTTTGTAGCTGATGTAATTTTGCCAAGTTTCCACTGGCTCGATAGTATATTGATATGCAATATATAACTAAACAATGGGCTAAATGGCGCCAACAAGACTTCGGCTGATTTTTTTATCGCACGAAGGGAGATTAAATCATACTCGGTCGTTTTGTTTGGCTAGATCGCTTCCATAATTTTGTGCACCTATTCCGGTTTTGATTGATTGAAACTCAAGGTATCTACATTATTTAGATTCCTTTGTTTTTCTGTTATATCTGGATTTAGAGTGGTCTGTGATACATTATCAAGTTTGGTAGAAATTGAGAAATGTATGCTTGGACACGCAACTACTTTTTCTTGATCCTTAATGATTTTGCCATTTTCTTTAACATCGGTTACCTTCACTAAAGCAAAAGCGATGTTCATTTGAACGATTTGCATTTTTTCAAACTTCGATCACACCAATCAATTTTCATTAGCGGTAAAGGGAAATTTATTTACGAAATCAACTGAATATTCCGTTAAATTTAAGTTAATAAAAGGTCTTTGAGCGATAATTCATTTATATTGATGTATGTTATATGAAGAAGACTGGCAATAAGAACTACTAATACTGGCAATGTCAACAGGAAATTGTTTTGCAAGATATAGCGCATATGTGTTTAAGTGTTACGATGACTGAACAAGGACGGAGACAGAATTTCACAAGATAAAAAGAGATGGTTAATACTGTTTTGGAAAAATAAAATCACACCTTAAATGGCGGGTACTTTGGCGTTCAATTGTTGAACTGCCACAAGGAAGATATCTAAATAATGTACATTCAACAAGTGAGGGTTGAGAGGCCATATGAACCACACCTTGCTGCATACTCCAGCGATATTCTCTTTCTCTCTTTCTCTTGGTTCAGTTATTATGACTTTCATTCTAGCCGCACACATGCGAAAACAACGTTTTAAGTGCTATCTTGTGTAATTGAATGTACAACATATACTCACACGTTATCACTAATTGACCTTTTATTTTATTTTGTTGATTTCCCCATTTTTCTTATTGAATTTTGATTGTCAATAATTTCTTTTTTACTTTGACGTTATTGAACTTCAATTAAACGGAATATTTAATTACTCGTACTAAATAAATTTCCTTTTTCAGAATCAAAATTCGATTAACGTTATTGAAGTTTGAAATGCGCTGTTAAAGATGCAAATAGCTCAAAAAACCATCGTTTTAGCTTTAATGACGGGTAAAAGATATATTACCATTCCCATTGTGTCTCTTTTCGATGTTTTTTTCGGAGTTTCTTTAACGTATTTTAAAATTTAACATACATCGTGATTTACCGCACTTCTTCACTCCCTTATATACAGAACTTTTTTATTTGAATTTTGCTCTTAATAAATTCTTTGTAAGATTACTTGGTCTTCGAAAAGCTATCATAGCTTTTTCTCCAAACATCTATCGCATAACTTCCGGCTCCTGTAAATTTGGCCAAAGTGAATCATTCTTATTCTGCCCCTTAACAACGCTGAACTGAAAGTTCAAAGTAATGTTAACCGTTTACCATCTACTATATCATTGCCTATTATCCTGATAAAGAAGACTATTGCTAATTTTTATTTTCACCTTTTCAAACTGTAAATCTATCAAATTTCATTTACGCCACATTTAATAAAATATCTTTTCATTTCCTTCAGCCTTTCTGCAGGAACTGCATTTGAATCACAAATTTGTCTATGGCTAAGTGCTCGACCAAGGGAAATTCTCTTCTTTCCATGGCTCGGATGATAACAGTTATGATCTAAATACTGATGTGTATATGTTTGTTTCCAATAAATATCTGCATTTGACATCTTTTCTAGTCGTTTAACCAACATATCAAGAAATGGTATTCTTCCTCCGACCATTCTCATGTAAATTTTATTGTTTCATAATATGCATTTACGTAAGCCAAACATTTCAGAAGGATCTCCTCTCCAGATAAAAAACATATGTATCCTGAAAACCACCATATTTCCATTATTGTCCATAGACAGTGTCAAAACAATTAGTTTCTAACAATGCAAAATTTTAAAAATCATTTAATAAGAGCAAAATTCAACCTGGAAAGTTCTGTTAAGAAAAGAACGGAGAAGTGCAGTAAATCACAATGTCAAATAATTAAATATGTTAATAAAGATTGTACATTTAGGGGAAAAAATTATACGTACGTATTTCCTCAGTTTTTATTTTGACTGTAATTTGAAAGGAGTTGTCTATGTTATAAAGTGTAAATAATGTAAAAAAAATTTTGTGAGAAATACAGTTATTTCATTTCGAAAGAAGTTCAACAATCCTAGGAGTAATTTTAATAGATTGGATGAAGGGTGCAGGGTATAAGCGGGCGGGCATTTATACGTGTATTTTTTGGAAGGTCATGAGAGATTTAAAGATATAAGTGTAAAAAGCTATTGATAAGACTGATATAATTGATCCCACGAAGAGAAAATGTTTTTGGGATTGGAACTTAGGTTTGTTTATTCCTTGGGGTCTTAATGTTATAGATTTTTGGTAAATATTTTTATTTTTAAATATCTCTATTGACATAAACAGGATTTGAGAATCTGTGAATTTGGATTCTTCATAAAAGGGCTTGCTCCAAAATGTTAATGAAAGTTTCAAATAAAGTTTGTTCGTACATATATACAGTATATGTATGTATATATGTATATATAAACCAAGAATGTGAACCAGGAAGGTTGTAGTGTTGGCTTCAGAATAAAGAGCGATCGATAGGTTGTAGTGTTGAATGAATTTATTGTACTTTCAATCTTTCGATTCAACAAACTTTTACATTTAATGAGATCAACCACTTCACTAAAGCCACGCTAAAATTCATAGTTAATGAAGTACTCCTTATTCCTTAGACTGTCCGTAAGTTTCTCATCTTCTGTAATGATAGAGCGATATTGGTATTGGATTTTCATTAAGCTTTTTTTTGAGCTGTTAAAAATATTCTAGAATTTTTCACCATTTTGCGTGCCTTTAATGTTATGGAAAGAGTCTCTGGCGAATTTGCTAGGTAGAGATTTAGAAGACCGAAGAATTTTGTAAATGAGCTTGTAAGAAGTAGGATTAGAAATCGGGATGATGACAGGATGGGGATAGTAAAACGCAGCAAGAAGAGGTGTCAAATTTTGTATTAGATGGTCAGAATCTTTATGAAGGATAATTTAGAGAATTGAGATTACATGCACAAATAGAGCATATTACTATTAAATGCATACTATTTACAAATATTGTTTCGAATATTACATACAGTTTATGCTACTGTACATATAAAGTACGTAGTACTAGGCTTCACGAAATCGTCTGTGGCATTAGACAAACTCTTAGATAGCCTGTGCTTTGTAAAGAAGCGTCGCTTGACAATTAACACTTTTTATCTGACCGCCGTAACTCAATATAAATTCAGTAGAATGCTGATGTAATTTAGTCTTCTAATGATTGAAAAACCATGAAACGACAAGCTGTAAACACATTCGATAGCCAAAAATAAATGATTGATATATATATACATAAAAGAAATGAATATAGATACATAAAGGAAGTGAAAATAGACAAAATTTGCTGTTCCAAATTTTGTCTATTTTTACTTCCTTTATTCGGTCTGCTGGTATGGTAGTGAGCGCTTTTTATTCTCAAGCCAACACTACAACCTTCTTGGTTATCATTCTTGGTTTATATATATATATATATATATAAAATACACGATAAAACTTTAAAAATTAATATCAACGTTTCGGGGCACTGCCACTTTGTCAAAAATCGAAAATACAACATAGAAGACGCTCCATATATACGTAACCTAAATTGTAAATTAAAATTAAACATTACTTTGCTCAAAAGAAGTCTCTAAGGTTCAAATACTTGGGTACAAAAGAATCCAGTTTATATGTCTAAAACCACTCCCTTCTAGTTAGGTGGGATACTTACGTCTTATCAATAATTTTTACCATCATATCTTTAATTCCCTCTTGGCCCACCTCATAAGGGGCATAAAAGGGCATACGGATGTTCTCTCGGTATACCCCTTTGGCCCTTAACATTCCTTTTAACGCTAATTTTATGTTTATTAAATCTCATCCTAAAAGACGTTATCATACTACCCACATAAATCTTTAAATATTTTTTACCCATTATTAGGTAAATCACTCAAGCCGAATCGCAATCAAACAAATAATTAATATAAAATATACGATCATTTCTACAAAATGTAGAATTCTCCTTCACAAAATTGCAAGTTTGGAAGCGTAATTTGCCACACTTTCTCATACCCTTATGCTTGCTATCTTCTCCCTTAAAGTTAAATCTTACTAAATTATCTTTTAAATTCTTTGGTCTACGATATACTATCCTCGGCTTTTCTTCAAAAATACCTCTCGTGTCATCCGAGGCATGCAAAATAGACCAGAGTGACTCAATAATTTTACCTACCTCCGACAACGCTTGATGAAATGTCATGACAATCTCTAATTTCTTTTATTATCTTCTATATTAACGTCTTGACAAAGAAGGCTATCCCTGGTTTAACTCTGGCTCTCTCAAATTCAGAATCTACTAAACTTTCTTTAAAACCTCTCTTTATAGAATTACTACGAAGCTCCCGTAATCTATCGCCACAACTCTCCTGGTTAAAATTGGCCCGGAGATAATCCTGCTACACTAAGTATTTTTCTGTTGGTAAATGTTTGGTGAACCAAAAGCGATCGCCATCTGGATCGAGGATTTACATTGCAAAATTTGCTTGGAATTCGATCGCGGTCGGCCCCGATCCGGATCGTAATCCCGACAAATTTGCGTCGATTATACGGGATGTAATTACAACTATTACATAAAGGTGGTAGAATTAAAAGCAGATAAATAGGATTAGCACAGAGAACTAGATCTATTTGTTAAAGAAAATCTTCTAATTAACAAACTTAATGCGGTGCTCAACGCAAACCTGCGCTTGTTTCTGTTTCTTTGTTCTAGTCCTGTTTATCTGTTCTTAATCCCTCCTTCTTTATCTCCGGCAGCGCTTCCACCTTTATGTCATAGCTACAATTACTAACACTATCCATTATATATATCATGTCATGTCACAATTTATTCATTTTCTGGGTGTTGCGTTTAGCAACAAAACGTTAGATCAATGAAATGTTTTAAATTTGTTCTTGTTCGTTGCTTTAGTTGGACAACATCCTTGAGTATATTTACGTCTGAGATTCACCATGAAATATTTCAACCACATACCCACAATTTTATTCGGAGAACAATACAAGAAGACGTCCGAACGTTTGCTAAAAAATTCATATATTTTACGCAAAGACTGTCCTTTTTAGGACACGCTTCACTCCCTGAACTTATGTTCAACAGACTGCCCGCCTCCAAAGTTTTTACACTACTTTATTTGTTTCATTTTAAGGAATAAAACGAATGGATAAGTGTCAAGAATGGGATGGGACTTAGTCATTTTTCTAGGCATGAATTAGAAAACCAGGCGGCTAACAACAATGATGGACCACATTTATGAGCACCAAAAAATCATGAAGAAGCTTCGAATTTGCTATTACGTATCATCTCTATCAATTACTTTCCATAAGTTCAGTAACTTCAGATGGCGACATCCATAGCCAAGTAAAACTGGTCAATTCTTAGGGAGCATGTCCAGAAATCTTCAGTTTATTTCTAAAATTCTGCCGCACCGAAAGAATATCAAAAGATATAACATTCCTTAAACAGATGAAAATTTTCACAGATAGCTTTTTCCCAACATAGGGAAAAAGTAGGATTTTCAAAAACATATGCGAGAGGAAAAAGTCTAAGCCCAAATTGTTCTGATTATCTAAAGTCGGAACAAAAAAATATTTTTGACTTCTGTTATTTCACTTAGCTCTAGCCTTTTTGAAGAGCTGTATTTGGATGTTTAAACAAACCACACCTTAGAAATGGTAGAATACTTCACAAAATACCAACCTCTAACAATTTCCGTCTCGAAACAGTAAGACGAGAGCAACTTTGGGTGGATTTTGTAAAGAGAAATTCAGCATATTTGGAGCCTCCCAACAAAAGTTGTGTCTGTTCAAAACATCACAAACCAGAAGATTCTGTTCAAAGAGTTGGATTTTCTAGACAAGGAAAGCCTGTCGCCCAGTAGCTAGCTAACCATATTTACACCACGCGATCCTAAACATGACGAACTGTCCGCAAGAACAACAAGATCGATACGAAGGAAGCGAGAAGTCAACGCATAGTTTGGCAGCACTTTGCATATTTTAACATCGTGCGCTGTGGTTACCTCAAAATTTCAGTTATAATAACTTCATAAAACTAGCAAGGGAAATAAAGAAGAGGATACGAGTGTTAGAGAACCTCAACTTTTAACATTGTCGCAGTGTGTGGTTGTCGCGTACGAGTTTGAAACAGACAAAATCGTACCTGACCAACACCTGCTGAACATTTTGCCGAAAGCATTGCATATCAGATTATGGGAACAACCAACTTGGTTGTTAAGCAGGCAATATAATTTCGGTTTTCTTTCTTTTTGTATTAAGATAGATTTATGGAAAAAAAAAAACAAGTTTTGACCTTTTCAGTAAACTAACAGGTGGCTCGACAGGCACTTGGCCGATAGCATGTTTGGCCGACAGGATGTTTCACCGACAGGACATTTCGCCGACAGGACATTTCGCCGACGGGCCATTTCACCCGCAGGACATTTCACTGACACAAATTTAAAATTTATAAGAACGTACGTTGACATCTACGAACATTTTTCGCGCATTGCTTACATACTATTTTTAGGTAACTAAGTAATTGGGTAATGCTAGTAATTAATTCAGCTATATTTTTGAATTTACTCGATTTACAGATTATGTGCAATAGCGCGTAAAAAGTTCAAAAAGCTGTCGCCATTCAAATCTAAGTCCCTTACAACTTCTTTATGTAGTGGTCGGCACTAAAGGCTACGGACGACGATTCCGAGTGACGACGCACCAATTCGAAAACGCGGGGAAATATTTTACGGACTGATACTTGAAGAAATGTTCGATTTATTTAAGCCGACGATACCAAATAACCAAGATCAAATCTTAAACTAAAAATATCAATTACAAAGGAAACTAAGCTAACTCTAACGTGCATAACATTTTTATTATGCCATACAAAGTAACATGCGCTCTGCTGTATAAATTGTCATAAAATTACGAAATACACGATAAAATATCTAATTTGGACTTTGCATTCACTAGAAAATCATACTACACAATGTCCAGCCAGTCACGACATCATAATGCTTAAGTGTATAAATCCTGCAATCAAAAGGATACTATAATACTAAATCAAATGTAAAGAATAAACTATATAACTTACATAACAGTCCTGCAATGCCGATTGTTCTCTACAACAGTTTATGTCTCGAAGAATAGGATGTATATATATGTCACTACGATGCAGCACAACCTTCCTTCTTACACAACTGGCGACTAAAGCCCAACTGAAAACTATGCACTAATCTTAAGTTCGTTCACTAATTGGTCAACCAATTAGATTGTTTAATCTACCATTATCTAATTACAAACTAAATTAAGATGTCCGGGGATGCATAAACATGCAATGTCCGTCACACTTTAAGTCTCATGTTTAGGGTTTGATAAATTTCCTCGGGCCGACGGAGACTCCAGCAGATAGCTCCTCCAGTAAAATTTTGTTGTTGGTTTTTTCTTTCCGCATTTTATTTACAAGCTTCCTGATGGTTGGGTGGGTAATGACAACGCATTGATTGAAGGCTCGATGCCAAACTTCTATTGAATTATTAATTCAAGGTAAGTCATTCTGTACACAATCGTGTACGTTCCTGAGGTCAATATCTTTGAGAGGCCGGTGCCGACGTCTTAACGAACTCCATCGTTTGTGTGCAATGACGCCATAAAAACGCGAGACTTTGCCTGATATTTATAGGAAAGTCAGAATAATTAGATAACAATACCTTTGAGTCATCCTTTCTTTCCCTTTTTTGTGATCACCGAATGAACGGCACTTGTCCCCAAGAAATGACTTCTTTATGAGCGATATTAATGAGCGATCTTTTGGTTTTCTTTTTGTTTAATTGTGACGAACCGATGACTGATCTGACAAACCGATGACGGATGATCTTGTGTGAGTCATATAGGTTATTATCCATTAATATTTTTAGCAGGCAATTTTTGCAAATATTTTTATCGGTCAAACACGGTATTCCACCTTAGAAATGTTTGTGCCGGCCAAATCTTATGCCGATGAAATGTCTTGTCGGCCAAATGGCTTGTCAGTGAAATGTCCTGTCGGTGAAATGTCCTGTCGGTGAAATGTCCTGTCGGTGAAATGTCCTGTCGGTGAAATGTCCTGTCGGTGAAATGTCCTG
>JBAHVQ010000040.1:1048996-1071931 GCA_036872915.1 Nanipora kamurai
AAAAGGAAACATTGGCCTCTATAGAGATGATGGTTTGGCTATTATGAAAAACAAATCGGCGCGTTTGGCAGATAAAAGAAGAAAAGTATACACAAGATTTTTGAAAATTTTGACCTCAAAATAACGGCAGAGGCGAATTTGAAAATTGTTAATTTCTTAGACGTTACTTTCGACCTTAACACCATAAAATTTAAACCATTTCGAAACCCAATGACGATCCATTATACATAGATAGGTATTCCAACCACCCACCTAGTATCTTAAGGGAACTACCTACAGCCATTAACAGGCGCATTGCATCACTCTCGTCAGATGAACAGAAATTCATGGACTGCGCACTGATGTATCAGAACGCACTCAAACACAGCAATTTCGATCACGATCTCAGTTACACTCAAAATACACCTCAGCAATCACGTAGGAATAGGGAACGTAACATTATTTTGTTCAATCCTCCATTCAGCAAAAACGTTAGCACAAACATCGGACGCGAATTCTTAAACCTCATCGACAAACACATTCCTCGTAACCACCAACTGCATAAGACTTTCGATAGGAACACAGTCAAGGTTAGTTATAGCTGCATGAATAACATTAAGTCTCTCATCACAAAACATAATTCACGCATCATTGGGAAAAGCAAACCACAGAGTAAGGCCACAGAAAACTGCAACTGTAGGAATAAGGACACATGCCCACTTCAAAAACAGTGCATGCCCAAGGACATAGTATACAAAGCATCAATCACAACATGCAACACGAACACCACTAAACACTTCATAGGCATGACATCTAACACATTCAAAGAGCGATATCGTAACCACATTAAGTCATTTCAACACAAAAAAATACTCTAATGAAGCAGGACTTTCTAAACACATCTGGACTCTGAAAAATAATAAACAAGATTTCACCACAAAATGGTCTATTTTAAAACAAGCTATTGCGTATACAGGAGGATCAAAACGATGCAATTTATGTTTAGAAGAAAAATTTTCTATTTTGAACGAAAAAGATAAAAACAATTTGCTGAATAAAAGATCAGAAATAGTTTCGGCCTGCCCCCACAAGGTCAAATTCCGCGTAAACAACCTAAAACAAAGACAACATCCTCCTATTGTTCCACGCCCACACGCCCACGTTTCGGCCTACACATAAAAGCCTTCTTGTTTTCGAAATCTGTCAGTCACCTGAAGATTCCTTCAAAAGATGGAACAGGCTGTAGTGACTTTTTGAGGTAAGTGACATAATACTATTTGCTCTGTTTGGTATTGAGCTCTCTTTTCATTTCGTAAACCATAACATTCACGTATATATATATATATATATATCAAGAACCTCCAAGACATCATAAAACATCACGAGTAAAACTTTAAAAATCTTTATTTCGACTTTTCGAGGCACTGCCTCTTTGTCAAGAATCGCAAATACAAGCTAGAAGGAGCTCCTTATATACATAACACTAATCATTAATTAAAATTACATTACTAAAAGAAGTCCCTAAGGTTCAAACCTTTGGGTATAAAAGAATCCAGTTTGTATGTCCAAAACCCCTCCCTTCTAGTTGGATCCGATACATCCGTCCTATCAATAATTTTTACTACCATATCTTTAATTCCCTCGTGTCCCCCCTCATAAAAATGGGCATATAAATGTTCTCCCGGTATACCTCTTTGGCCTTTACCAAACCTTTTGACGCTACTTTTATGGTTATTAAACCTCATCCTGAAAGATATGATTGTACTACCCACATAAACCTTCAAACACTTTTTACACATTATTAGGTAAACCATTCCTGCCGAATCGCAGAGAAGGGTTCTACACTTGGTAGAAATGGTCGTATATTTTATATTATTTGTTTGATTGCGATATACACATATATATACACATACATACAGTATATAATTATGCAGCGACAAGGAGTAAAAAATTATAGATCGGTAATTGCTAAAATAGGGAAAGTTCTTTGCTAGCCTTTATACCGTTGTTTATGTCATGCCTATCGAGCTTGATTAAAAGTGCTGCAAGTATGAGTAATCGATTAGAGGAAAATGGAGGATCTGTTTTTGACGATTCAGTGTAATTGATAGTTGTTTGACGTTTTTCTATTCTTGAACCGGACTGATTTTGGTTGTGCGACGTTTCGGAAGTTGCTACTTCTATCTTCAGGCATGGTGAATGTGATGGTGAGGTGGTTATTACATACAGTGCGTTCGTCTCGATTATGCAAATTAGTATTTAAGCTATGAAATACAAGTGAATGTCAATATCAGTGAAATAAATATATGTTTGGTAGAGGAAGTCATCTATCGTCCGGGTAAATTATTATCGCCAAAAATCGGAAAATTGTTAACAACGATATGCTTGAGAAACGATGTGCAGCCACGTACAGGGTTTCCAGCTTCATTATGCAAGAGGACACGTTGTTATGCAAACATGGGCAAGAAAGTTGGTCTTGCCGATGTTGATTGTTTTAAAATCACTTCTATGCTAGGCAATGGCATGTCCACCCTGGAAATAGCCAAAATGTGAAACGTGACCATCGCACTATTAAGAAATTTGTGTATTCTGGTAAAACAGGGAGAAAAACACCCATTTGAGGACGCTATCGTTAAGGGATATTTGCCAGCTGAAGATTGAGATGGTCAAGACACCCCATGCAACAAGTAAAGGAATTTTTTATGCTCCTGACTGTAGTGATTAGGTCACTTGTACCAGTGCCCAGGGTGGACATGGCGAACTGAAAGAAGAAAGACGTAAACATACTAGCTAATGGGAGTATAGTTGTAAGAGAATAGAAATATAACACTGGCTTCCCCAAAATGGGTAAAACGGCCTGGTGCGAAACCAGCAGAACCCTTGGTAAAGTATTGAAACCACAAAAACAACCTCCATTTAGCGAACTTCACAAAACCAAAAAGGTAGAATGGGCTCATAGGTATATGAAGACAGATTTCAAGAACGTAATATTCACGGATGAGTGTCGTGCAACCCTCGATGGACCGGATGGTCGGGCGTCTGGTTGGATACTGAATGGTCATCAACCAGGAGTTAGGATTCGTCGTCAGCAAGGCGGCGGAGGGGTAATATTTTGGGCAGGGATCAAAGGAGATGTCATTATTGGACCTTTCAAGGTTGCGCCGGGGGTAAAAATTAATTCACTATCCTACTTAGAGTTTCTTAACAAATACCTCATTCCTTGGTTGGAGGGCCAGCCACTGTGTGGAGAACCATGATATTTCAACAGGATAATGCCCCCGCACATAGGTCGGAGTGTACGTCTAAGTGGCTTAAAATGCTGGCTTTAAGGACGAGAGGATTATGGTATGGCCTCCGATTTAAATTCCCAGATTTAAATTCCACGGAAAACTTGTGGGCCATCATCAAGAGGAGAGCATATTGCAACGGAAGGCAATTTACAAACTTGAACGACCTTTGGACTGCTGTTCAAGAAGTTTCAGCACCAATAACACCCTCTGGAATATCTAAACTCACCTCGTCAGTTGACCAACGCTTTGTTAAGATCCTCAAAAATAATGGATGTCACGTTTCTGCATAATGCGATACTTCGTTGAGTCTACTTAAAACGTTAGTTTCAAAATGTATTTGTGCGTTTCACATGATGTTGTTGGCTTGTTTGTTTTCCTAATAAAGTATTTTGAAGCAACTTGTTGTATTTTATAAGCCTTTACATGTAAACATCGACAACATGAACGTGTTGCATAATCAACGTTAACGCCACTCTCTTATCCTATTTTACAAATAGTAAAATTTTTTTTCTGACATTCCAGTATTTTTGCCCATCATATTTACGTACGATGGTGCCGTAACCATGTCCAGTAACAATTTTGAAACAGGCATACTATATTCAAAGTTATAACATAATCAAGGCGAACCCACTGTATAAATCAGTTGGGGGCGCAACTATGCAAAAGACATCTGGAACTGATAGGGGTTCAAAGCAGAGTGGATGGATTCTTTTACTAATCGTGTGGTTGACTGTGGTTCGTGGTCTAAAATCTTCTTAGTGTTCCAATCAAAAGTGTGATCGTTTTTCCAGCAATGTTCGGCTATTTCGTTTTGTCTTTCTATTTTGTCCGTTCTTTACTGGTCGAATTTGTTCCTCGGATCTTTGTTCTAATGTGGGTTGTGTTTCTCCTATGTACGTCGCTTCGCAGTTGTTGCAATTCCATTGTATGTGACGCTGTTTTGTTTGTGTGGTGGGACGGAGTCTTTGGATTTGGAAAGAAGTTGGCGGAGAGTTGACTGAGTGTAGAAGGTAGAGTGGATGTTGTGGTTGTATAGGATTCTACGGATGGTGTCACTGGTATTCTGGATGTACGGCAGGTTTATGCTTTTGATATTATTTTATTATTTCTCGTTCTATCTCTAAGAGCAGTAAAGAACGGACAGACAGACAAAACGAAATAGCCGAACATTGCTGGAAAAACGATCATACTTTTGATTGGAACACCAAGAAAATTTTAGACCACGAACCACATTCATCCAAACGATTAGTAAAAGAATTCATCCACTCTGCTTTAAACCCTTGCCACAATGTGAAAATTTCCTTCAAACTTCTCGCAATCTTGCTCCCACGCGCAAGATGGAAGTAGCAACTTACGAAACGTCGCACAACTAAACCCAACCCGGTTCAAGAATAGAAAAACGTCAAACAACTAATCGATTAGAGTTGCTGTTTACAAGAGTAGAGTTTTCTAAAGATGGTAAACACTGGTTTTTAACGTCAGATGAGATATGATAGGAAGAGTTTGGATTGCCATGCAGGACGTTAAAGTGTGAAAGAAACTTTGAAGACAGCGTTCTGTTTTACCCTTGTATTTTTTATCACAACTTGGGCAAATAATATAAGACAAAACATAATCCGAAAATAAACGTCTTGTGAATAACTCAAGCTTTGGGCTTAAAAACAAGACACGAGTGTAGCAATAATATTTCGACTTTATTACAAGCCTTCATCAGATCAACTAATTGAACAGAGTATATACGATCCTTAAGTAGTCGCAACGAATAGGTTACATCATCAGAAAGGATATATCAGAAAGAATAGGTTACATCATCAGAAAGGATACATCATCATTGTGACTATTTAAGGATCGTATATACTCGGTGTAATTAGTTGATCTGACGAACGGTTTGTAATAAAGTCAAAATATTATCGCTACACTCTTTTCTTGTTTTTAAGCTCATATCTTGAGTTATTCACAAGATGTTTATTTTCGGATTATGTTTTGTCTTATATTTTTACAAATTGTCGGCTGGCAATGGATTGTGGGCAAATAATCTCGTATGTAGATTATGTTGCTGCGCGAACGGTCCGGAACATGGTCTAAAGTACCGGTACAAAGGCCAGAGAAGAACTTTCTCTCCTTTAACAATTACCTATCTGAATAGAATACTCCGTATCGTTGAATAATTATTGTCTCTCTTGTATATAGATATACACAGTGTGCTTAAACAAACGCTACCCTTATGATTACTGTAAAATGCGTTGGTCGACTTAAAGTTATTTTTACTTAATCAAGGCTTTATTCCGAGTTTTGTGCCGAGTACTTTTACCTACATTTATTCTAAGATTACGATTCCTGCCTGGCCCCTCGTTTGCCACAGCGTTGAAAAAACGCTTCTGTAGTTACCTGGTTTTTGGGGAATCGGTTAGCTTTTTGTCAGTTTTGAGATTTTTTCCGTCTAGCTTGGTCTCTTCTCTAGACTTACGACATTTGTGTCTCCATAGCTGCAAGGTGTTACTGATTTTAGAGTTGAAGATTAACATTGTGCATACAAATAGACAAAATTCGTATATGTATCCTATATATATTTTTATTCGGTATTGTGATCTTCACAGATGAAGAACTACTCCGTAAATATAACGAGAACAAAGCATTATTATTATTATTTATCATTTATTATTTTATTATTCATTATGATTAGTATTACTAATATTATAGTATTAATAATAATATAAATATCTTGAAAAAACCAGACGAATGTATTGAAAGTTTGCATGTCAATTGAAATAATGAAAATACACTTCTCTGTTCGCATCACATCGTCTTAGACACCACTTGGAACCAGACATTTTCGCAGTAAAATACATAATTCTAATTTCTGTTTATTCTCAAAAATAAAATGACTTCAAACTTCAATACTACATCCGTGTATGATGGTATGGATGCCCTCCTGGGAAAACTACATACTGTATTAGTAAGGTTTAACTAAGCAGATTAAATTATATAGACGAAGTGGGATCAAATGGGAACAGAAAGGTGTATTTACTTTATTTATTATACACATGCTAACGTTTAATGCTTTCAACTGATTATTTTCACCGACATTCCTCATTTTGTGAAATTTATTTGGTTGTGCGAAAAATCTGACGTCACTCGGCATCTAATGCGCAAGTTTTAAAAACCTGGACATTTCTGGATTTCGGAGCTTTAGATTTGACTAGGGGTTACGAGTACGACAGGGTGATGTATCGTTTATGCCCCATTTACTCTCGTCACGACTTGTTGACGCGAGAAAGTTGCAGCTGCTGGCATGCGTATTTCAGTTGTTTCCGTTGAAAACGAAATTTAACGAAATAAAACAGCAAATAAACGTACTCTCCATGTCGATGGCTTGGATGCGCATATTCGTACTCGTAATCAGATCTGTTTTTACTCGTAATCAAAAAGATATTTTGATGAACTAAGACCTCCATTCATGCTCCTTTTAGAAGCATTTTACTTAAGTTTCTCTCAGCAAGAGCTATCATTTCGGTCGATTGCTGTACGAATCATCAGGTATAACGTACAGCATATAGGAGCCGAGAACGATCCAATAGGCTTTAAACGATGACACCATCAGCTCGATCTTACACGCCACGCCAATCGCAATACATGACGGGATCCATGCAAGATTTCTTGTCATAACATGACTGGTGACGCTGGTCACTTTGATGTGAAGTACAGTGGTCAGCATCTGGAAAAGTCTCAGAAGGATCTAGTTAGGACAGAAACACAAATATTAATATCAGAACTAAAAATGCTAGATGAAATATTAACCCTTTAACTCTTTCCTGCCCGAGGACTTTCCCCTTGACCAGTAAAATTGTCTGGCGTTAGCCATAGTAAAAATACTAAAGTCTCCCTAGGCCACTGAGGACTTATACGGACAGGAAGGAGTCAAGGCTTAAATTTTTGTCACTTCTTCTTTGTTCACTCTTTGTTTTTCTTTTGTTCACTCATTTCTTTATTGGTTCATAATATCCGGTAGATCAGATCCTGAGTGTTAAAGAGCTAAAGAAAGAAAACATTCAGGAAAAGCTTTTCTTCTTCTTTCTGTCATTATGTTCTCTAGTATCACATGGAATTTAATCCGTCTTAACACCTATATATTCGGTGTTAAAATTGTCATTGTCACTGATGATGTTGCACGTTGCAACGAAATGTCAGTCGATCGTGTAAATAAATTCTTTAAATTATGTCATGACTGTGTTTCCCGTTTTATGCCTTGCTCTTATTTTCATGTTATGCTCAAGATTCCCGCCCGCTTCTTAAATTGACAAACTTGTAGATAAATTGGGAATTGCGAAATCTGTTTTGATAAAGAAACGTATGCATTTCCAAACAAAATGAAGTGCCTTGCACAGAATATCTGCGTATAAGTGGGGAAGAATGCGAAATCCCACTAATACCCCTTTGCATGAATCAAAAGACAATGACAAGCTAAAATGATGAACTGCTGTTTCATTCAGTGAATAAATCGGTATTAATATCAATGAATAATAATTTCATTTATATTAAATGATCAGATCTTCAGTAGGTTGATCATATGTATTACACTAAACATCCACAGGTCGGTTAAATACTTTATTTGATTAAAATAATGCTTTTTCGATGGATTAATAAGTCAAGTTTTGAAACAGTCTGGACATTTTATTTGCTCATATCAATGGTTTTTATGATAACTTCTTAATTCGCAAAATCACATGGCTGTCACATGAACATTGTTCAAAGTTCAAGTCAATATATTGATTATATCAAAATGATACAGGTGCTTCGGTGCGGTGACTGCGTCGTACCTGGACGTGTCGAAACCGGGTAAATTCCGTAGGTGGACCACCGACCTTATCCGTGCTCTGGCCCATAGACTTTTATAATCGTTTGTTTTTGGTGCTTCTTATGAGCTGATATCCGCTACGTTATTGGACGAGCGGGTTCGTCATCCCGCGGAACAGATTCAGTAGGACGGTATTCTCGGCGAAGCTTATGCCATCTTCAATACAGATAAGGTCGTTAACTAATTGACAAGTAGATTCAAACGTCTATTATCTTGTACATGGGTTATAATTTTCAAATTCAAACGGATAAAAATTACAATGGACAAGATTATTGAAATATTTGAAAGATCGTTACAAACTGATAAACGTAAATATGATACGATATGCCAATTATGAATTTACAGACTGTCAAGTAGTTGTACATTACGATAAGATAATATAGATGTAGACTGATAATTACAAGGTACGAAGTGGTAAGAGTAACTTTACAGGTTGAAAATAGTGTTCATGTGTTGGATTTTAATATCGAGTTCTGGGTTTATTTTATTAATGTAAAAAGCTTCTGGCCGAAATGTGTTCTTTAATCCTTGTGGTGAGATAACGAGTTGTTTGGCTAATATAACGAGAATTACATCCCGCACAAGTAAATCGATAAACCACAAATGATTCAAGTTCATACGGAATAGGATCTTTAAAGCAGACTAAGCTCTTGATTTTGTAAGAAGAAAATATAGATCTAATTTCTAAGTCATTGCATAAACGTTTACTGAGGCACTTTAATCTGCGTTTTATAACTATCCAATTAAAACCGATGTATGCAAGTTTATAATAATGGATGTTTTGTGTAGGGGTTTTTTGTTTTGTATAATTGTCATTATTATATGTTTTGACCGTGTTGTTGATGATATGAAAAGGGAAACAATTCCGTTAAGTGTAAAGATAAGATTTTTTAGATCATTCTGAAAACCATGGTCAGTGTTGTTTATTTTGCCGGTCCTATCAATTTATGTCCTTACTAAACCTTTTTTAAAACTCAGAGAAGTGAAAGTGAAAAAATTCATAAGGAGGCCGGTGTAGGTTTTCTTGTGAAAAATAGATGTATTGTAACCATTTGAAGATTTTGCAAGTAATATATCTGGAATGGGTAGCTTACCATTCTTTTCAGTTTTAAAAGTAAATTTGATATTATGTTGTAAGTTTACATAATTAAAGAATAACATTGCACTATTCTCATTACGAAATATGCAGATTATTAGTGTCGTCTACGGTAGAACAAAACATCAGAACCGTCGTAATTGTTAAGCCAAGAACGATCATGGAAACTTATGAAAATATTGGCAAGTACTGGTGCTAATGGAGAGTCCACAGAGACGATTGGGCTCTTTTAGATTAATGCTTATAATTATAAACTAGCTACGTAGCTATGCCCTATTCTAAATCCTCTTATACCTATCCTATACCTAGAAAATCTTATTTTTACACTTAAACGGAATTGTTTTCCTTTTCATATCAACACTGTCAAAACATACAATAATGACAATAATACAAAACAAAAAGCCTCCACACAAAACATCCATTATTATAAACTTCCGTATATTGGTTTTAATTCGATACTTACACAACGCAGGTTAATTCCTTTCTGTCCGTATAGGTCCTCAGTGACCTATGGAGACTTTAGTATTTGACTCGGGCTAATGTCAGACGATGTTACTCCTCCAACGGAAAATCTTCGGACAGGAAAGAGTTAACAAGAGTTTAAAACCTATCTCCTTAACTCCTTCCTGTCCATATTATAGGTCCTCAGTGACCTATGGAGACTTTAGTATTTGACTTTGGCTAACGCCAGATAATTTCACTCGTCCAGCGGAAAGGCTTTGGACAGAAAAGAGTTAACAAGGGTTTAAAGTCTATTTCCTTAACTCCTTCCTGTCCATAAAGGTCTTCAGTGATCTAGGGAGACTTTAGTATTTGACTCTGCCTAACTCGTCCAGGGGAAAGTCCTCGGAAAGGAAAGAGTTAAAGCGCCTCATTAAATGTTTATGCCAATGACTAAGAAATTAGACTTATATTTTCTTCTCACAAAATCAAGAACTTATTCTGCTTTAAAGATCCGGTTCCTTATGAACTTAAATAATTTGTGGTTTGTCAATTTAGTTGTGCGGGATGTAATTCTCGTTACATTGGCGAAACAACTCGTGATCTCACCACAAGGATTAAAGAACACATTTCGCCCGATAAGAACTCCCATCTTTAAGCACCTTTGAAAAATTCCCAATTGTAAGAATCTATACTCTCCTTCTTCCTTCAAGATTTTAGGTTCCACTAAATCGGTTTTTTAACTAAAATTTACGCTAATAAAATAAACCCAGAACTGAATATTCAACCTGTAAATTTACTCTCACCACTTTGTACCTTATAATTATCTGTCTACACCTACATTATCTTATTATCGTAATGTACAACTACATGACAGTGGGTAAATCCCTAATTGGCATATCGTGTCGTATTTACATTTATCAGTTTGTAACGATCTTTCAAATATTTCAATAATCTTGTCCGTTTGAATTTGAAAATTATAACCCATGTATATATAATAGACGTTTGAACCTACTTGTCAATTAGTTAACAATTTTATCTGCACTGAAGATGGCATAAGCTTAGCCGAAACACTCTACAATTAAAAAATTGTCGTCTATTTGAAGTTTATTATAACTGTGGTGGTCGTATATCTATACTTATCATATACTTGTGCCTTTATCAGGGCGATAACAGGGTGACATAAAAACGATATGTCCCTGATATCGTTTTTTGTCCCGCTATATTTGTCACTGTCCGGTCGTCAAAACAATAATGGCTGACTCGAGGTTTGTGTCAGTTAATGTTGACTGTTTTATCGAAGAAAAGAAAAATGAAAATACAAAGCGAAAAACAGAAAGTGACCTGAGGTTATTTAAACAATTTTTGAAAGAAGTTCATGTTATCGAAGAGCACTTGGAAACAATAGAACCGCAAAGACGGTATGTGTACATGGCAGAGTTTTTTGTTGGCGTACGAAAGCCAAATAGCAGAGAATATGAACCGTTGTCGCTGCGTAGTCTCTTCGCCTCGTTTTGTAGCTACTTAAAGGAAAAACATCCTGAACAACCATCGGAATCGCCTTTGTTTAATAAGTCGAGGGAAGCACTTAATAAAATACACAACAACGGTAACTCCGAAAATCGATAACATATTTGATTTATTCAACGTTTCGACTAGGTTTTAGTCATCATTAATCATCATCAAGAAGCACTTAAAGCGAAGCAAAAAGAGCTAAAAAAAGCCTAGGCAAAGGAAGCAAACCAAATGCAGCCCGGTCGCTGACTGATTAAGAAATTGATTTGTTATATAGCAACGGTGAATTTGGTGCTCACAGAGCCCGTGCACTAGTGAACATGCTTTGGTGGAATAATGGTGGAATAATCAGTTTGGTTTGCGAGGCTGTCGAGAAAATAGAGATCTTTGCGGGGGAGATGTAAACCTTCGAAAGGATTCTTCTGACATCGAGTTTCTTGAATACACTTAGCGCCAGACAAAAACAAGATCTGGAGAGAATCCTCTCGACTTACGGAAAGTTAAACCTACCATGTGGCCACGTTCTGATTTAAAGCGTGATCCCATCTCAGCCTACAAGAAGTTTGCAGAGCAGCGCTCGCCAAAAGCCTGCACACCAGATTCTCCATTTAGCTTTGGCATTGACCATAGTAAAAATCCCAAATACTGGTTCACAACACAACCAATGGGCAAGAACACAATCAACAACTTGTTGAAGACTATGTGTACAAATGCTGGAATAAATGATCAAGAGCACAAACTTAGCAATCACTCAGCACGTAACACAATGGTTAAGAAATTGAAGGAAAACCAACTTCATGATACTGATATTATACAGGTAAAATATCTAAAATTTTTGTACTTCTTGTTGTATGAACAACCAGAATCCTGAGCCTATCTCTATCCCAAACTATGTAAAGTGGTAGTGTTTGGGTTGTTAATTGAGACAGATTCAACATTTCTGTCCAATGAGAAAATATTAAGTTAATATAGCCAAAATACTAAGTAAAGTTCTTATATTTAAGGTGACAGGCCATAAGAATTTGATGAGTTTGAACACATATGATGAGCTTTCAAATGATCGCATGAGAAGAATGAGTGGTACACTTTCTGGTGGTGAAAACAAGAGCAACAGGCCCTATTTCTCCCAACAGTGGTGTAGCAGGTCTTCTGCCAAGTTCTACTATTTCTGGTGGCACGTTCAACGTCTTTGTAAATGCCCGTCAGTCATCTACATTGTCACCAACCTGGACTTCAACAAACAATATTCAAGCAGCCAAGCGAAAAAGAGTGATACTTGAGTCGGATTCAGATGATGATTGACTTGCAAGATAAGTTATTGCTGTTATTGTTTGTTTTTGTTAAACTCTGTCCATCACTTTTGGAATATCTTATATTGAGTATCTTATGTGGGTATATTTGCATATACTCACATATTTTATTAATATTATAGAACTGTTAATTATTAATGTTTTATTTAATATTTTGCATTTTATTTGTCAATAAATGTTGTAAATTGTTTAATAGTAATATGGTTGCAATTGTTGCACTAGGGCAATGTTTAATATTCCAATAAATTCTGACCCTGATAAAGGCACAAGTATATAATAAACAGGTTATCGTAGTCGGGCGAGGCGATCTCATTTTTATCGCTTTCAGGACGATATCATAAATGTCCCTCGTTCGCTACGCTCATTCGTAATATTTTATGATATCGTCCCTCAAGCGATAAAAATGATATCGCCTCGCCCCTCATATGATAACCTATACATATTTACCGATCAATCAATGATATCAATCTATGTGCAGCTGGAGAGCATGAAGCGGGACGTGGCCAGAGTGTTCAAACTGCAACGAGGGTAGTGAGCGTGTATTAGTGCCAGTCTCTGCTATCGTAAGCAATGGGAGCATCTGGTTTGATTCGTTTAAAGGACCTATGTTTTCGTGTGGAAACAACCAATGTTTTCTACTGAGGAAACAACCAATCACATCCGACCACACAAAACAACCAACGAAAACACAGCACCTTCAAACGAACCAAATCACTCGCTCCCATTGCTTGCAAAAATGGTAATTTACCTGAGTATATGAATAACTTGTTAATTAGGAATTGTGACATTCACGAATGATCAGCTCGACATAACGAACTAAATTTTATATTTTCACGTTATAGTCTTGAAACCAAAGATGGAAGTCGTTTAACAGTACGCAGTATGAGTGGAACTCCCTGCCAAGTGAGATTATAAAATTGCCATCTGTAAAATCTTTTAAATCGTCTCTTTTCAAAGCGGATCTAAATAACCAGTCTTCGGTTGAACATTTTTAAATTTGTAAACTATTTCTTCTACACTTCTGAAATTGTAGTTTTATTTCATCTAAATTATGTCATATCTAGCAGCTTCAAGATTGAGGGCCACGTGTTTATCAGTTTTGTAACTGTTTAGTGTTACCCTGGTGAAATAAAGTCTTATTATTGTCATTTGCATTTAGCAAGAAAAGGACCGGTCCCAGATTTAACACCAGCGGACCTTAACGAACTGATATAAAAGCAGAGTGCTGCGGCGGCAGTATTGAACGGCTTGTACATAAATGGTTTGGGAAACTACCGGAACTTAAGAATAGTTAAACCGACGTTTGAGCGAAGGCCCTTCGTCGGAGTGAAGCGTAAAATGCAAAAAAAAAGTAGGTGGTGTTTTTATACTGAGTAGAAATCTTGTGTCAAAAAGATGACCAATAGGATTTAAAAATTGATAACAAATTAGTTAATGAGATGTAAATGACGGATGGTTATTTGCTATTTTAAAAGATCGATCAGTCAGCCGAGGAGGGGGAGGACGCGGCAGAGGCCCCAGGGAATGGTAATACGCAAAAGGTAATAAGCCACGAGTTAAAACAAAAGAAAACCCAAGGAAATAAGGGATACAAGCCAATGTATTTATCCGCCCCTGCGACACAAATCATTGGCTTTTGAAAGGATAAATGAGACAAACTGAAATAATTACTAAAATAAAATCTGAGGGAGTAAAGCTCACGAGCTAACGTTTCTATCTTCCCCTGCAAGACAAGAACGGTAACTTAGTGAGAGATTAAATGAAAGAAAAGCGCTCATTGATTCCAGAGATAAATGGTTCCAATTTTGAAAGTGAGACGTCTTTCTTGTCTCTTGCGGCTATCGTTACTCCCGGAAATTTGTGAAATGGCAGATTTTCATATCAGTAAACGAATGGTTAGTGCTGTTAAAATCCCGTGAAACGGGTTTATCAACATCATTGTTCTTTACGGAGCGGAGATGTTCATCAAATCTATCTGAGAGACGTCGGCCAGTTTCGTCGATGTAGAGTTTGCAACATTTACTACTGAAGTGAGTAATGTTGGAAGAGGTGCATGTGAAATGATGTCGAATTACGAAGTCAGATTTGGGCGCACAAATTTGAGTGGTGGGGTTGAGGAAGGCACATGTGTAGCACCGGCCACGAGAGCAAGAAAAGATGATGGTCGTCTCTGCAAAGACGGTGAAGACACAAGAATTGAGTGTGTTGGATGGATTGCTTAGTATGGCTCGGGTGGGAGTACGAAAACAGAAGGTAACTATGAGAGTCAGTCGGCTTGTAAGAGATTGACGTCGCGAGGGCATCTTCTTTAATAGACACTAAAATGTCTAGGAACGATACACAAGTTTCGCTGATTTCTGACAGAAATCTCGCTGATTTTCCGCTGACAAAGTTTCCCTGTCCCAACATTTCATCTTTTAATTACAAAATTAAAGATATTGTCATCCGTTATTTTAATATTTTACAAAGCGATCCTGAGACATCGGACATTTCGCTGACAATCCATTGATTTCTTTTCGACGAAATAAAAGTATTCGAAACTGTTTAGTGCATAGTACCTTGAAACAAGATTCATCGTTATTAGCAGGTACCTTTTCTTACTCTCGTGCCCGTTGCTACTCATGTGCCTTCCTCAACCCCACCACCTAAATTTGTGGGCCCAAATCTGATTTCGTAATTCAACATTTTCGCATGCACCTCTTCCAACATTATTTACTTCATATCCTGTAGTAAATGTCGTGAACTCTACATCGACGAAACTGGCCGACGTCTCTCGGATAGATTTGATGAACATCTTCGCTCCGTAAAGAACAATGATGTGGATAAATCCGTTTCACGGCATTTTAACAGTACTAACCATTCGTTCACTGATATGAAAATCTGAGCCATCTCACAAATTTCCGGGAGTAACGACAGCCGCAAAAGACAAGAAAGACGTCTCATTTTCAAACTTGGAACCATTTCTCCCTATGTAATCAATGTGCGCTTTTCGTTAAAAACGTTAGCTTGTGAGCTTTACTCCCTCCCTTTAGTAATTATTTCAGTTTGTCTCATTTATCCCTTTAAAAGCTAATGATTTGTTTAGCAGGGGCGGATAAATACATTGGCTTGTATCCCTTATTTCTTTTCAGCTTTTTTCATATATTGTCGGAAACTGTTATTATTTTAGCACACTAATTAATGGTTAATTTAAAATGAACATTTGGGATTATTATTACTGGGAACATTATTGTCGCCAATTGATTAATTGACATTTATTAGCACGTGCGTGGTTTTTTAGTGAATGTGTGTGGTGTTACCGTAGCGAAGTGCGGAGTTCGAGTTTGGTTGTGACGAAGAGACTTTTAAATATACATCCTTTTTTTCCTTGTGTTCTGTGTTATTTCAATTGCGTTTGTGAATGTGTGGGGCTTACTAAAAAGAATCGAACCCCTTCCGAGAAGCTTGCGAGAAAAAGATCCCCTGGGACGCAAACTTACCTGAAAAACTAGCCAAGCTCTCGGAGAAATGGGAATCCTCCTTACCAAAGAGCATATCCACAAGACGAAGCTTAGCTGCTTATCGAGAGCCTATAGATGCTGTGGAACTTCATGCATTTGGCGACGCAAGTGGGCGTGGAGTATCGACAGGTGTTTACGCACTGGTAAGTCAAGCGTCTGGAGTTACTCAAGGGTTGGTAGCTGCGAAATCCCGTCTTGTAAAACAAGGTCTTACCAACCCACGTCTGGAATTGGTGAGTGGTCATATGGCGTCGAATGCTCTTGACAATGTCCGGCGAGCACTGGAAGGATTTCCGGTTAGTTCGACCTACTGCTGGCTAGATAGTACCGTGGCATTACACTGGATTAGTGGCGGCGGGCAGTATTGTCAGTTTGTTGCAAATCGCGTCCAGAAGATACAGGAGCACAACATCGATGGTTGGAGATACGTACCAACGGCGGAAAATCCAGCGGATATTGGAAGTCGAGGCGAATCGGTTGTAGACTCTGAGTTGTGGTGGAATGGTCCGAAGTGGTTGTCGAACCATAAACTCTGGCCAACTAATCATGTGACCAAAGAATGCCCTGAGTCTGCTGCGGAAGCCAAAGTGATTAAGGAAGTGTTGGCAGTTGTTTCTGTTGATGAACTAGATGAATTCGACAACTTGCTGGCGAAGTATAATCTGAAGAAATCGCTTCGAGTGTTGGCATGGATATCTAGATTCGAACGTTCGTGTAGGAGAGACAAATCCGTCGGGCCTCTTATTACAGCGGAGTTAGAAGAGCAAATGAAATGGTGGATCTACAGAGTCCAACAACGTGCCAAAACGTCCAACAAATTCCATGGTGAGCAGCTTCAACGCAACTCGCAAGAGAATGGCGCGGGAGATCTGGAGTGTCGCGGGCGGATTCAGGGGAGCTATCCGATCTATATTCCCGACGAATGTGAATTAGCCACGAAACTGGTGGAACAAGCTCATAATACGACCCTACATGGAGGTTTAGGATTGACCGTTTCAAAGATACTTGAAGACTACTGGATTCCTCGCTTGCTTCGACTGGCAAAACGCGTCATTAAGTCTTGTAACGGTTGCAAGAGGTTTCGAGCATGTGCCCTCGCTGTGCCTCCTCCTGGTCTCCTTCCTAAAGACAGAACCCAAGGTTCTACAGCGTTTGAAGTGCTTGGCGTTGATTTTGCTGGTCCGATCCGGTATCGTCGAAAAAAGGGAATCGAAGGAAAATCGTATTAGATCCTTTTTGCGTGCAGTTTATCTCGTGCCCTTCTTTTGGAATTGTTGCTAAGCTTAGAGACGGCCGAGTTTTTGGGAGCGCTTTCATTGCACGTCGTGGCCGACCGACCAAGATCTATTCCGACAACGGGAAAACGTTCGTCGCCGCGGCCAAGTGGTTGAAAAAAGCAATGGGAGATGAACAACTCAATGAATTTTTCGCTGATCAAAGAATTTCGTGGTAGTTCAACCTCAGCAGAGCGCTGTGGTGGGGAGGTCAATTCGAGCGACTTGTTGGTGTGTTTAATGGGGCGTTTTACAAGACGATAGGATCCGGTCTGCTCACTTACGCGGAGCTGTGCGACGTTGTTCTCAACGTGGAAGTGGAACTCAACAACCGCCCACTGGATTATGTTGAAGACGATCTTCAAATTTCCCTCCTGACACCTGCATCTTTCTTGTACCAGCGACCTAACAGAATTCCAGAGTTGGAGCCATGGAGAAGCAGACCCTTCGCAAACGAGCAAAACACCCACGAGCTTGCAAGGAAGCTTTGTGGAAACGATGGAGTTCTGAGTACGTAAAGGCCCTCAGAGAAAGACACAATTGTAACAGGAAGGTTAAGTCTCCTAAACTCAGTGTTGGCGATGTTGTCATAGTGCGTAGTGAAGAAAAGAATCGAGCAAAGTGGCCACTTGGTATCGTTGAGGAGTTAATTACTGGAAAAGATGATGTGGTACGAGCCGTGAAGTTGTGCGCTGGCAAGTCCTACTTTAAACCACGCATTCAACATCTTTATGCCTTGGAGCTCTCCTGCGACTAACGAGCGACCCAAGAAGTTGTCCTCCACCCTGAAGCACTACCCTATCGCCCGAAGAGAGATGCTGCTGTTGCTGCTGACTCGAGAAACAATAACATTTTTCAATACGAACAGGACCATTAAGTGATTACTATTTAGAGCTAGCTTAAAGTTTCCGTATTGCATGTGATACCTCATGGTTTCACATGGGGGAGTGTGTCGGAAACTGTTATTATTTTAGCACATTAATTAATGGTTAATTTAAAATGAACATTTGGGATTATTATTGGGAACATTATTGTCGACAATTGATTAATTGACATTTATTAGCACGTGCGTGGTTTTTTAGTGAATGTGTGTGGTGTTACCGTAGCAAAGTGCGGAGTTCGAGTTTGGTTGTGACGAAGACTTTTAAATATACATCCTTTTTTTTCCTTGTGTTCTGTGTTATTTCAATTGCGTTTGTGAACGTGTGGGGCTTACTAAAAGGAATCGAACCCACTTTCCCAAAGTATTGTTTTTATAATGGCGTTTTCCTTCTCACAAGTTAATGCTTTTTCCCAGCGTAAAAAGTATTGGCTTGAATCCCTTATTCCCTTGGGTTTTCTTTTGTTTTAACCCGTTGCTTATTACCTTTTGCGTATTACCATTCCCTGGGGGCCTCTGCCGCGTACTCCCCCTCTTCGGTTAACTGATCGACGTTTTAAAATAGCACATGATCATTCAACACTGACATCTCATTAACTAGTTTGTTATCGATTTTTAATCCTATTGGTCATCTTTTTGTCACACGATTTCTCTTAATATAAAAACACAACCTACTTTTTTTCATTGTATTTTACCTTTCAATCCGACGAAGGGCCTTCGTTCGAAACGTCAGTTTAACCAATCTTAAGTTCCGGTAGTTTCCCAAACATTTTGATTATCTTAACGAGCTGAGCTTGATGATGATATAATGTTATCTGTTTTACACACTTGTAGTCTATTATGTAAGTAAACCAGTTCACAGTGCTATTCTCTTTATTCCATATAATAGAGCTTTTTGAGCAACAGCTTGTGATCTACAGTTTCAAACACCTATCTTAAATCAAGAAACAGGACACAATTTATGTATCCGGAATCCATGTTTATCAACCACAAATGTGCTGTAGCCAGCAAAGGAAATGATGTAGAATACCTTTGCTTGAAGCCAGATTGTTATTTTGTGCTATTTCTTTTAGGTAATTTTTCCAATAGCTTTAAGACTACAGACAAAACAAATCGGTTTGTACTTCCCGCATTCCTTGGTGATCATCTGGCCTTTTTCTAGTTGTCACGAAAGGTACTTTAATGTCAGGAACGATTAAATATATATATCAATATTGGAAGCGCCACGACACATGAATCCTTAAGGATCTTTGCAATTTAAAAATCCATTGAGGTTATATGACTTCTTCAATTGTGATATCTTAATAACTGGTTTCACATAATCATGGACTTCTGCTCTTTCAATTTTGGGATCTGGCTTGCTAGTAGGGGTCTATCATTGGAGAAGTATCCTTGAAATATTTCCATTCCTTGCTGATACTCTTTGCCATTTTTGTTTGTACCTTTTTAATCCTTAACTCTTTCCAGTCCCAGGACTTTTCTCTTGACGAGTAAATCGTTTGGTGTTAGGCGCAGTTAAATACTAAAGTCTCCATAGGTCACTGAGGACCCATACGGACAGGAAGGAGTTAATGAACACAATTTTTCTCTTTTGTTATTTGTTCTCTCAGTTGTTCTTTTGTTCCTAGTGTCCGATATATCGGACTCTGAGCGTCAATGGGTTAGTAGTAGGGATATGAGTAGTGTTTGAAGTCTTGCCAATGAGCTAATTGATATTTCGCTACAATTGTTTCGAATTTCTTTTACTGTTATCTGTGGCGGTTGTACATCTAAGCTCATAAACAAGAATATATTAAAAAAAAGACGGTCTGAAAGGTCTTACCAGTGGTACGATGATAGTTGGATTCAAACATTCCAAAAGTAACGATGGATTCCTCCAGATCAATTCACCTTCTTGAGAGAACATTATGAGGCCTGGGACAAATGCCACGGAGAAAGTGTTGATAAGAAACAGAATGTGAACAATGGATAACTGAAAAAGAAGGAAATGAAAATAGTCGATATATTTGAGTAATACCATAAAATGAGGTGTACTTATTCTGCCCCGATGAGGCTCAGGAAAATGACCCTAAATGACTCGGATCGGTTCGGAGGTTTAATCCAATAAACCAAAATTTTACGATCGTTACTCACTTTATTACTACATATTGATAAGCATGCGCAGAGCACATACCACATTGTGACAAACAAAAATTCGTTTCATGACACTATGATCACAGATCGTGGTACGCGTTCTCGAACGATTTTCAAGCTCTGGTGGGGTGAATAATATTCCCTTTCAAAGAAACAAATACAACGCTTTAACTTTAATTTTTTTTATTTTGGGCAATGACTCAAGCACTTTTGTGAAAAGTCTTTTATAATGACGTCAAGGAACAGAAATCTATCACTACATAAAAGTAAAATGCTGCGTAGGCTGTGCTGACCGATGTTTACAAGGCCAAAAACATTAGGAGACTGCCGAAAATTTACGAAGTGAAAGGAATCATGAAATCTATCATGTTGTTTAAAACGAAATTAAAAACATTTTGTTCTCTCAGATAACTCGACAACCATAACGGTTGGTTTCGGCTGATAAATTGTGGTATGGAGGTACTTGAAGAGTTGTTTAACAAGGATTAGCAGGCTATTGTGAACTATCAGTTACTGTCAAGTGTATGACAGAAGGAAACTTTACTCAAGTGTACATATAGACACTAGTCATTTGACACTTTAAAAACGTAACTGACGATTAGAAATATCTCTTTTCCCAGCACTGTTTGACTAGACGAGGAGCAATGTTTATTAGCTTGGCTGGAGCTTAGGAAGTTCCGCTATCATTTACGTGTTAACCTTAACTGTTTACACTTGATAGGAATTTAGGGATCACGCCTGTTCGCAGGTGGAGATAATTGATGGAACAGGGGGAGTAGAATAGGGAGAGAAGAGAATACGAACAACGAACGATCTCAAACGTGGTGAATCGAAATCTGTATTTTATTTTATCTTTTGTTTATTAAATCATCCTTTACTTTTTCGTGGGTGTGTGCCGAGTTACGGGTCGGTATATTTGGTGCCACGACCAGGATATTTACGAAGAAAAGCAAACGAAACCGATGAAGGAAATAGTCGCATTCGTCGACGAAAACCAGCTAGACGAACGAGATCTCTTGTTAAAGCATAAACCTTATTGGAACACTCTAAGAATCCCCGCTTGGGCACTACAATTTGTTCATAACAGTCGATGCAATAAGATGGGAACAGAAAAGATAAAGAGTCCATTAACCACGGTTGAGATAACGCGCTCTAGAAACTCCTGGATAAGAAAAGTATTACGACACATCCCAGAAGACAGAGAAAGCAGTGGTTGGAGGTTGAACAAGGATGAAGAAACGAAGATCCTAAAATGTGTTGGAAGGATTCAAAGTTATTCACCAATTTACCCGGAGAATGGATTATTCACCGAAAAACTTATTCGCTTCACTCACGAAGAGACATTTCATTTAGGAATTCCTAGCACCATGGGTGCTATTCGAGAGGAATGGTGGATCCCTCGGTTGAGATCATTAGTAAAGAAAGAAAGAAGTGGTTGCAGTACGTGTAAAGTGTTCTCAACGAAGCAATACGGTAAGACTGACACGTCACCACTACCACAGTTTCGCACAGAAGCAAGCAAGCCCTATGAAACCACGGGTGTTGACTTCGCCGGGCCACTGGTGTACAAAGTTAGCAAAAACAAAGAAGGCAAAGCATCTATTCTCATCTTCAAATGTTCAGTGACACGAGCTGTTGACCTTGAAGTTGCAAAGTCGCAAACCACGGAAGAGTTCCAGGACAAGTTAAACGCCTTCATTTTTCGGAAAACCAGACCACAACGCATCATATCGGACAACACAGCAGTCTATAAAACCCCAGCCCAGTTGATAAAGACGATCAGAAAAAGTGAGGTATGACAAGATTTCCTGGCGAAACAAAGAATCACCTGGCAGTTCAATTTGGCCAAATCTCCATGGTGGGGAGGAATCTACGAAAGGATCATAAAGGAAGTGAAGAAGACGTTGTATAAGACACTAGGCAAGACTCATCTCGCGCTGGAGCAGTTATGTGCAGTGGTAATGGATATCGAACGCTACCTAAATAACCGCCCTCTTACCTACATCGAAAGTGACGGAGGGGATCCTCAAATTCCGACGCCTAACAACATCCTATCGGGCGACGATTCGCATATTTTGGAAGATTGAGAACAAGACGAAAACGAAGTTAAGAAGATGCAGAATAGTCTCAACGCCGCGAGAGAACACGCGTGGAGCCGATTGCGCAAAGAATACATCCACGGTCTCATGGAATCGCACCGCATAGTCAGAGGTGACGGACAGTTGCCAAACGTCGGAGAAATCGTCCTTGTACTCGTAGAGGAAAAGAAACGTGGACTTTGGAAGAAAGGCAAGGTACTGCGACGTATCCTGGGGAAAGACGGAGTTGTGCGAGGAGTTGTACGACTAAATAAAGGACACGAGATTGAACGACCAATTCAACTAGTTTGCCCTCTAGAAATACGAAGTAACGAAGTAGAAGAGCCTAAACAGCCAGCACCAGAAGTTGAAGAGAAGCGGGAGAGACCAACTAGACGTGCGGCAAGAAAAGCTAAGGAAAGAATCCGGGCACTGGGTGCTGATGAGGACTAAATGGATGAACTGCTGAACCGTACTTTAAGTATACTTTACGTTGAGTTAAAATTAAGGCCCGTTTCATACGCCGTACTTCACATGTGCCGAATTCAATTCAAGAATTAGGTACGGCAAAAATTCGACGTCTG
>JBAHVQ010000040.1:1082337-1105087 GCA_036872915.1 Nanipora kamurai
TTTCCCAATATCTATGTATTCTCAACAGCGCATTTTAAGCAGCAATACCGAATTTATGTAGGGGGGCTCTTTTTTTTGCTACCCCCCTGTATGGTTGATGTTTTTTGTCTATTACAGTCGATATTGTTTGACTGAAGACCGTAGAATGTGCCGTGGTTCGTTTCCGATCTTTAATGAGCCTTTTGTAAGGTGCCGATTTCTTGTTATGATCGTTTAGACGGTACTTCTTTGTAGTGTATTTGTTCAGTGTCAAGTTCTACGTTCAGTTGGTAAGGATGTCAAATTTCTTTGCCTAGAATCCATGTTTGGAGTAATGTATGCAAACACAATTGGATTAACTTGTAATTTATTAGTTCAGTCATAGCTCATTTTTGGTATTCTTCGATCGCTGAGAAAGTGTACCTCCTGCTTCATAAGTCCACTCGCTAGATTTTGTGTTTCTGCCGTAAGAAGAGTTGTCCCTTTTATTACTTTACTCAAAGCTGCTAGAGAACCATGCACGTGCTGAACCAGTCTAACAGCATTATAGTGCTCCAAAAGAACGAATGAAGTGATCGGTGATTCCCCTTTATTTGAGGGCGGTAAAACTTTCATCTGAATTAACTGAGAGCCCTAAATAAATAAAACAAATACTAGAAAAGTTCTGGTCTTGCAATGAATCATGGGTAATCAAGACAAATAACAAAGATAAACTTGATCCCTAACCGACACGGGTCAGGTGCTTCTTTGGAATTTTGTCCTAATTACCTATAATCTACCAAACTTGTGAATACACGGAGTATCGGAATTATGTGCTTCGAGGGGAAGGTTAATCGACGATCCACCATGTGCAGTAACGATAGATGATTAGAACTAATCATCTTTCATTCAAAATTAACCAGGGATGACGAATGATTAGTTGTAATTTTATGATAAATGATAAATGATAAATTATTCAGAATCACTGGGGATGATGATGGCAGACTGGGACACCGTTACAACAGGTCAGCAACGACTCCGTCAAGAAGTTCGCAAACCTGAAATCAAACCATACTTAACGTGGGATCACAATTTTCATTTGGCCATCAAACAGCTTGTCATGCTCTAATGCACTACTTTAAGATCTTTGGGATTCGGGGACATTTAATCACTAATATGTCTCAATGCCATGCTATTACTTAATTCGTTATTACTTAATACTTCTGAGGAAATGTGGCATTTAATCCACGACTACGCATACGTAGTCAAAAATATGTAGTTGAAAGTGAGACATGGGCAAAGACTGTTTGAAACAAACTCACAATGCAGTGTGTATAAAACAATGCTACCCGATTAAAAATTATAATGACTATACTTCAGAAATCACTTGGTACAAAAGGTAATTTGTAAAGAATACTAACAATGGTACGCATTGTAGTACGTTGAACTAAGTGTGGAACTGCAGTTATTAATAAATTATTTAGAGGTTACACACCACGCAAAATAGGAATATCATCACCCCTTCAGGTATCCTACTTAGTAAAATACTTACTTGATTAAGTCTCTTCCACAAATTCAAGAATGGCGAAAGTTCGTTGCTCCATTTTTCTCGATCAAATTTATGAGCAACCACGTCAGATCTCATAAGGATTTTAAGCTGTGATATCACCTAAAAATAAACAAGTTCATGATCAACACAGCGCATTCATTGCGCAACCGTTACATGAACAATTAATAAAGCGTTTTCACTCAATCCATAGAGATTCAAATGATAAAGGGCAGCCATGTCCAGCTTATGGCGGCTATGCGTCAAGTGAAAACGCTCTACACATTTAACGTCTCGAATATAAATTCCGAAGGTATTTCTTGTAAAAATAGACGTATTGGTAGGATTATAGTGCGACGCAAATGACATTCTCAGATTGGGCCCATTTCATTTAAAATATACGTAAACTGGTATATTTTCGGTGACAATTACTTCCAACAAGCTATTACATGAAAAACATAATCAGGATACCAAGGACAATTCTGAAACTCTTTCGAGAGTGGCTGAAAGAGGACCATTTACCTGCGAGCTGACTATCCTTTGCGCAGATCTGTCTATATTTGCTGGCAAACCAAAGAATGATGGTTTGTCTATTTCCGGTAAGGAGTTCACTGTGTCTTTGTAGTCCTAAACCAGAAAAAACATGGTATAAGCAGCTGCTTGAATGAATAATTAAAGCTTTTAACAATTTCATAAGGTACCTCAAGATGACAGGACGTTGGTAATGTGACATTGGGAATTACTCTCTTGCTACGACCACGAGACGACTGCAAAGGTAGGCAAATAAAAAAAAAACTGTTAATGGTTGTAACTGTTACAATTTTGATGTATCCAATCTAGTATTGTTAAAGTTTAATTTCATTTGTGTATTCAAGAGTTCCAAAAAATTGGAACATTGAGCGTTCACTCAGTGGGCTTGGAAATGCTGTAACCATGAAACAAAGCACACTTTGCTCATATTGGAGTTTATCAGAGTCATATCTGAGCACATTTGAGCCATACTTGTTCAATGTTGAGCAACATTTGAGTTCAATTTGACATTATTTTAAGTTCGCAGACTGGCTTGTTCCAAAATCGCTCTTACCGCGAATGGTGTGGATACTTGTATGTGAAATGGGCGTATTTAGCGGGAAAAAGTCCTTAACGACACCATAGTTCCGCTCAGCGAATACCTTCGTCGAAAAGAGGCCTGATCAGCAAGCCTCATGTATGAGGTATAAAGAAGGTCCCCCAAAGCTACCAGCCTTCGGTGTTCTCACCGGCAGGACATGTGTCGTCTACTTGACATTTTGTGGTTAAGTGGAATACAACCTTAAGGTAGCTCCCTACAGTTTCTATGTTTACAAGATGCAATTAGTACGGTCTCCATTTATGGGCATTTCCATCTTTAAAATAGTTGTAAGTTCGCTACAAAGTGTGCCTAACAGCAGCAGATGAAGGAAGCATGACAAACATGAGACACTTGTCTAATTGTGCAATTTTCGATTGTTAAAATGGTGATAATAGCGCTGGAACATCGGCATATTTTCGCGATTATGACTGAACGAATAATGAATGAAAAACTTTATTTAGACACGCTAACCGCATCAACAATAGATTGTTGATTTCCACGAGGAGTGTGTAAATTATAAATATACACTACATACAAGGAATGAAAAGCATGCAGATTACGAAATACAGATGACAAAATTAAATATATTGTAGGTAGACAGAATAGTAATTGTAAAAAATAATGAAATGGTAATAATATTATGAAATGAGAATAATTTACGAAACGCGAGCACCAAGTTTGTTTTTTAAAGAATTGATAAAATAGACATTCCCTTGTTTGGTGTGGTAAGGAATTCCATGTTATACCACCACCATAACTAAAACCTTTTTTAAACTATTAGTTCTTGGTTGGGGAAGTTGGAGCAATGTATTAACGCCTCTTAGATTATGGCTTGTGATCTCAGGGTTTTTTTTATAAATAAGTCTTGAAGTGATTTAGGCCCTAAATCATTCCGTATTTAAACATAACTTTTACTTTAGACCGTTGTCTTTGGACTTGCAGAATAACTCACCCCAGGGCATCAAGTGCATAATAAGTCTAGCATATGCATAATAAGTCTAGCTGATCTATTATGTAGTTTTTGTAGTCTTGTTGATCGGCACTGCCCAAAGACATCCCACATTTCGCAACAAGAATTAAAGTGTGGTTGAACGAGAGAATAGTAAACAGAAAGCAGAGTATTTCCATCCACAGTTCCACGTAATCGTCCCATAGCTCCAATTCCATTTGATATATCCTTGCAATTGTGGTAAGTATTTTTATCCCAAGACAAGTGCTGATCAGTAATCACCCCAAGTGCCTTAGTTTCAAATACTTGTTTTATTGGCATGTTCTGAACACATATTACAGGTGGTGTACCAATATTTTTATAATTTAAATCGTAAACCAATCAATAAAAATTCTGTCTTGGCAACATTTAAACTTAACTTGTTTGCGAATAACCAATTTTTCAAGCAATCTAAATCCATATTCATGGCCGATTCAACTTCGCTGATTGTCTCTCCGGATGTTGTTATGGTTGTGTCGTCGGAAAACAGGCGTGCATCTATTTGCTTAAGACATTCTGGGAGATCTTTAATGTATAGCAAGAAGAGCAGAAGTCCTAAAATAGAAGCTTGTGCCATTCCAAAAGTAATTGGTTTCTCCGACGAGGTAACGTCATTGACGTAACATTTCTGAGTGCGATTTGTTAAATATGACTGTATTAATGACAAGGTATTACCTTTTACACCATACAGGTCTAATTTTTGAATTAATAGGTGATGATTCACGGTATCGAATGCCTTTTTTAAGTCAATAAAGACCGCCAAATTGAACAAGCGTCTATCCATATTAATGTACTTACTATCTGTACAGTCTAGTAACGCCATTACTGTTGACTGGAATTTTTGAAAGCCATACCGTTTTGTTGAAAGTAGATTATTAGTTGTCAAATATTCATACAACTGGTTGTATAATATCTGTTCCATAATTTTACTTATGGCAGGAAAAACAGAGATTGGTCTATAATTTTCAGCAAGGTTCCGTGGACCAGTTTTATGATTTGGTATTACCCTAACCATTTTCTACTTAGATGGAAATGTACTTAGAACAACTGATTGATTAAAAATGCATGTCAGCCAGGCAGAAATTAACAGGTGAAGAAATTTTGAGAATTTTAACCGATGCCTTGTCAATACCAGTTGTTTTAGAAGTTGACAAACCATTTAGTAAATTTTTAACCTTATTATCACTTATCGCCCTAAACGATGTAAATTTTGTATTTGTTTTTTTTATATAATTCGCAAAGTTATGTTCAGAGTTACCAATAGAATATGCCAGATTAGTCCCAACAGTTGAAAAATAATCGTTAAAACCATCAGCAATTTCCTCAGGTAATAAATCTTTTATTACCGTTTATATTCAACTCATTTACACAACAATCTTCCTGATTTCTTCCAAGTAAATCTTTTATCATTTTCCAGGCATTTTTAGGGTTAGATTTTTGATCAGCAATTTTTAAAAGAATAATAGTGAAAGTTTCCTCTTCTAATTTCAATATTTATGCAGTTTCTGGCAGATTTATAGTAGTTTTTCCAATCTATTTCAGATTTAGTTGATATTTCTTTTCTTTTAAGTTTATCTCTATTCCTAATTTTCCCCTTTAGATCTTTTGTTATCCAAGGAATTTTAGAAGATTTCATCTTCTTGTACTGAAGGGTGCGTGCGCATCAAGGGTATCTAAAATATTTGTTTCCAAAGAAGCCACATAGCATTTGGATCATCCCTCAAATATAAAGCAGCTCCCATGGTTTTTTCATCAGGTCATCCAAAAAGTTCTGTTCATTAAATTTTTTAACATTTCTCACCTGGCTCGTATGCACTTTGATTTTTAAAGGAGTATTGATTTTCTTAATTGCCAAAATAAGACTATGATCACTAGTTTCTGTGTGAACAACACCCGAAATAGTGATCATTTCAGGAGAACATGTTATAAAATGATCAATGAATGTTGAGGAAGTTCTCCTAATGCGAGTTGCTTCTTTGATCAGCTGAAATAACTGATAGAGTTCAAATGGTGATAGTAATCTCTTGGTAGGGTGATTAGGTGTGGTTTTCAATAAATCATAGTTTATTATCACATATAAAAGACACTATCTTTGGCTTTTTTCGGAGAATTTTTCTGAAAATTGGTATGAGGTTAGATATTCCCCTAAAGAATTAAATATCAAACTGTCAGAGTAAGTTGTCAAGACAGATTTTTTTCCAATATACTGAGTGGATTTTAAAAAATTGTCTGACGGAGAATTTTGAAAAGTTAGTAGATATGTTATTGAACTTAACTGCTCCGTTTCTTTTAATTACCAAGTTTAAATGAAATTCACCGAAGCAAACATCCAAAAATTTTACACCTGTAGTGACGCGGAAGATGCTTTCGCGATAGAATAATGATTCGGCAAGATCGCTATCTACGCATGTGTGTCCAGCCATATTTAGTTACCAATCTCCGGTTAAAAATTACGCTGGGGAGCCTCTTTAACTTAACCAGGGCTCAAATAGTTTCGTATTAATAATTTAGAGAGTAAAATATTTTGAAAAGCGATCTTGCGGAGTAAGGCATAAAGCCATGAACTCGTCAACACTTGAAGTCCTCTTGGACTTCGTTAATTTGTATATAGATGAGACTCACTTTTTACCTTTACTAAGATAAAAGTACTTTTCTTCTTTTAGAATTCTATTCTCAATAAAAACTTTGATTTGTCATCTATTTGGCATGTTTAAAAAGAAAAAAATGAGTTTTTTATAGAGTTAATGACTAATCAAGCAACCTATCACGCGCAAGTGAAACTGACCAAGCAACCTATCACGAGTTAGTTATTCTGCCATCAATTAAGTAAAAAACCCCTTTCGTATACCGATCAAAATGCTGTAAAATTGCCATCCGTATTAAAAAACGTATGATACGTACGTAACTCTATTTGACTGCGTGTGAATAATGTTGCCGAGAATACATTGAATGAGAACTTGAAAAAGGACACAACGAGGTCTCAAAAGTGAGACTGAAAACGAGATCTATGGGGCTAATATGTCTGATAAAAGGTTGTTTTCCGAGTTGGAATTAAAAAATGATGGAATTTTGATACATACAATACAGTTGTGCTAACCTGAGTTCCAGTAATGACGTTGGGTTCAAAATACTGCAGTAAGTAGGACTTAAGAACATTTAAATCATAGGTGTTGTCTACTCGACCGCCATAAATAGCATTCTGAAAAAGACCGTGCACAAAATCCCACTGAACCTCCGTACCACCTAAAATAGAATATAAATAATATTATTCTACAAAAGTGCACCATTTAGTAGATCTTATGCCCTAATTTGTAATATATTTATACATACAATCTTTATTTACCTCACTCTTTTATTTTTATATGCTAAGGTAACCTTGTATTGAGGGAATTTTTTCCTATTTGAGGTTTTCCTCGGTAGTCTATATTTTGTATTTATGTTGCAAACTATTAAAGTAAGGTAAATTCAACCTCTTTCGTAATGACACATTAGATTGTAATAATAAGCATGAGGTTAAAATCATACTGTAAAAATACGACAGTAAATTAATCATTGTAATAAGAAGGCCAAGAGGCACAACAACAACTAATAGATAATCTACCAAATGAACCCGTACTAATGTTAAACCCAGTTTAGTTTTTTAGCACGAACCACTTCGGAAACCTTTAGTCAGCAAAGTAATATTTAAATTCTTTTTTTTACTACTTCTCTTCATCAAACGGAACACATTCCACATGTGGTTATTTTCTCTGGTAGATTATATCAAACCAACAGTTCGATGGTTATGTTTGCCTTACCTTTCTTTGCAGCGGAGCATAGTCTGTCAATAATTTCCGCTCCTGCTCTCAAATCACCTAAGGAAAACTCGTAAAATTTTGTCCAGCCCTGTAAATCAAAGAAATTGTATATTACAGGGACGGAATGCTTCGTGAGGTAGTTTTGAAACGAGGATTTATACAAGATTGCTACCTGAGGAATATAATTTCTTCTTTCTTGCACAACTGCATGAAACCAAGCCAAGACGAAAAGAGCTTGGGCACGGACAGATGAGTCGCCACGTTTGATAAACTCGGGGGTCCAGGATTCGTAAGTCCTTTGTAAATTCTTCTTAATACCCGGTGGAGACTATTAAATAATTCAATAAGAGTGAGTCAGCGTGCGTCAGAAAATCATTTCTAATTAGATGAACTCCTATAAACCTCTGAACTCCATGGATGAAAATGATAACAAAAATAGCAGTAAATTCCGACAAGTACCATATCTCACCGAAGACATTAAGCGAAAACAGTCAAAATACAACAATGGCGAGCCCTTTGAAAGGGCAATAAAAGGCCTACGGTGTACTTGGAAATATACAGAAGTGCCAATCTACAGGCTAGTAGTCCTCATATTAAACTACAACCAAGTGAACAAGCACGTTAATTTCCCCATGTTAGCGCAAATGACATTCCTGGTAACAGCTAAAGAGTTGTCGATGGTGCAGTACACCTTTGGCGGACAATCTCTACTAATCACCAAACGACAAAGATGACCATATTAAGGCCCGCTTACACATGTGATTTTGTGTCTCGCGTGAAGGACGAACCAGTGAGCTCTATGCATGGAGAAAGAACTCCACTATATGGAGTTAAAAAGTGGAAAATAGTAAGGAAAAAGGGAAAAAGTAAAGCCAAATATGGCCGACATGGAAGCCAATCCTGCACGTCAGTTTTAGGTCCTTGCGCGGTCTTGCACGTCAGTTCCAGTCCTTTACGCGACTTTTACTGTTTGTTTCGGTTTCAAAACATTTACAACTACGGAAAATTAGTTCAACAGAAATGATGAATTTTTCATGACCGAGTACTGAAACAGATTCAGAGATGCTCTGTGGCCTACAAGTATGCTAAGCTGCCTGAAAATGTAAACAACCGGTAAAAAGAGATCGTTTGCCGTACACTTTCCTCAAGTGATTTTTCGGGATACTTTTACAACTATTAATTGTTAGTTTTGACATTCATTTTCAGAAAATTATACTCTGTAACTCGAAAAATGACAAAGAAAAAAAACATGAAAAATATTTCAAATTGAAATATTAATTTCTTTGCTTTTAAGTGATTTTTTTTGGAGGCAATGAGACAACAGTGAAAAATCGCGTAGGAAACTAAGACTGACGTGCAAAACTGCGTAAGGAAAGTGACGTGCAAAAATCACCTCCATGTCCGCCATGTTTGGCTTCACCTGAGGCCGGGAAGTTCTCTCTCAATATATAGAGTCCACTGGGATCAACTGGAGCGAATCATGAGGGTGGTAAAGAGTATTTTCGTGTGCCGTGAATTGCCAATATTGGTTCTCGTGAAATGTGAAATTTGCGAACTCGATCGGACGTCCACGATTTATGCTTTGGATGTAACGTTTTGTCATGATGTGGGTTCTTTTTTTCAAAAAAGCGACTACGCTTTTATGTCCATTATTAAATCTATTAAAACTAACAAATCGTCATGAATGCTCCAGGAATCATCACCACGTCTAGGAGATTGTATACATCAGCTAGCTCTGAAATAGAAGTGTTTATGGTTAAGAGTTTTTGGCCGTAAAATTATTTCCGTTTCTAGTTGCAAGTTTTGGTAGTGAGCTAGCTTTTGAAAACTGAGCGTAAAGAATGGCATTACAGACATTAAAAACTCAGTTTACAAGATAAATTTAACACAGTTAAAACATCATTTTCATTTTTCTTGATTATTCACCCCTGAAATCATTCTATAGCTGACTGAATCTTTATTGTCATAGAAGAATATTGATAAATATTAATGAATATTTAGCTCGGCTTGGCCACGGTAAATTTTCATCTCGACTTCGATGAACAGACGAGCTCGACAGCGGCAGGGTCCGTGGGTAATCAGGACAAATTTGAATTATTTTGAAAAGAAACACTTGACTCATGGTAGCCAAGGGACACTTTCAATGTTTCTGTGATTTTTTCGTAAAACGTGAAGCAGCTATTTTCTTACTCGTGAAACGAGAAAAGACTGTTTTACTTCATGTGAAACGTGATCCGTACCCCTCCTTTACCACCCTCAATCATGTAAGCAGATGTGTGGCTGCCAAAACAGTCGTCGAGTTAATACACAAACCAGGATGACAATCGCAGAGCAGAAAATGGCACGTGTAAGCAAACCACCACGACAAACTATAAACGAAAATCGCGAAGGTAGATCGTATAAAGATTTGTAAACAACAAACATACTATAATAGCCAGTTTAGTGTACAGTGGGGCTGGATATTTTAGAAGTCCTGTCGTACTTCTATTAAATCACTAGAAACTTTGTTTAGTTTTATAAGTCAAATAAAGGTAACATTCAGCAACATAAACAAACATAATATCGAGAAAACGCAAATGCGGCCAACTGTTACTGTGAAATATTTTAATGAATTAAGCTTTCATGGCTTGCCGTCGCTGCACGACGAAAGTTTAACTCATTAAAACATTTCACAGTAACAGTTGTCCGCATTTCGTTTTCTCGATATCTTGTTCAGTGTACACATGGTTCAATGCTAATTTTACAACAAGTCATTATGCAGTGTATGGAAGGTGTTATTTACATATCAAATTTTAAATCTTAATATCTCAACAACGAGATGAGAAATGGAAAAAGTGTAAAAGATGTTGCATTATAATTTCAAGAGTTCATTAAAAAAACAAATTTAATCTTCGTTGCATACACACTTTAAAAATCACGAAGACGGATTGAACCGGTACGCTTTCGACTTTATTGAAACGTCGTCTACAGTCTAAGTGAAGATGACTTTGTAATAAAGTCGAAATTTACCGTTTCAATCCGTCTTCTTGTCTTTCATCCTATGTTTTGGGTTTTCAAGATGCCTATTTTTTTATTTTGCTTTGTGTTATAAAGGATGACATATCGATCGGTTTTAAAAAGGGATTTTTTTACTGTTCTCGACAATCGCAGTTTATCGAGACGTCAACAAAGTTGGATAGTAAAACATAATAATATTGAGGCAAGACACTTAGGGGCTGACTTACGCACCTCGTACGTCACTTTCAAGCTTGACTGTAGTAAAATGGTAGGAAACTTGGGATGACTTTCTGCAGTAAGCCACAGGCGAAAATTCTCGTGTGAATCCAATGAATTTAGTTCCTGAAGGAATATAAAGCACTTAAAAGTCAAAATTGTAAATTATCAGCAACTATATTAGCGATTATTATGAAACATCGAGACTGAGGCAACAAGATAAGCACTTGTTGTTATACTACCTTTTCTAATGCAGGTAGCCATGAAGTTACTAAATGCAAGTTTTTGAGGCATAACCATTCGCCATTCCGAGAGCACTCATGAAGTAACTGCATCGCAAGTTCGGCTTGACCCTGACCCATAGCAACCTGATGGAACTTGTCGAGACCAATAACTTCAGCGGCCATGTCTTGTAATTCCTGTAAATAATAAAAAATATTGAACAATCAGCATAAACCAGACAGCTTACGTTTTCTAAACTGTCAAAATCATTTGGTCGTAACCATTGTCAAGGAATTTAAGGACGTTCGATGACGAGGTGCAATTTGAAGCAGTCGGTATAGCAATAATTGGTGAAACTATAATAATTTTTTTTGTCTATTTGCTACCTGAGAAGGATCAGCCCCAGGTGAAATGACAATCAGTATTGGTTCACGACAAACAGTTTCTTTCACCAGTTTTTTAAGATTGACTGCTGGAGGAGAAAGCTCTTTAAATCCTGAAATTAAATAAAAGTAACGTGTATACATTAACTCTTTCACAGCCACATCTCTTTCTTTGACGAGTAAAATTGTCTGGCATTAGCCAGGGCAAAATAATAAAAGTCCACCGTGGTAGGGAAAGAGTTAACCTTCACACACTTATTCTTAAAGTAAGGCCAACAAAACGTGACTTCTAGATGTAACGGGTCAAAATCTATTTACTGCATGTCAACTAGAGTGATATGAATAGATGGTTGAACTAGTAATCGGGTCAGTACGCAAGAAGACGCTTGTTACTTAGCTGCTCAGCCATGCAATAAGTTTCCCATTAAGACAGATCCGTTTGGGCGCGAAAAAATTTCGAGTTTATCTAAAGACAAGCATACCAGTTTCAGGCACGGTTTACTGAAACTGCACAGGCACCGAAACTACCAAACTCTTTATGACGTGGTTAAATCTTTCATGCGATCATTTTAAGCAGAAAACTATGTGAACAGATACAAAAGAAAAACGGAAACAACACGAAATAATGCATAAATTAGGCAAGTTAACCTAAACCGACACCTCACTAAACAGAGAATTAGAAAAGAAATCCTTCGTCGCTCGGTCTACATGAAAACCTCGGGCAATATTTTCTTGCACAGACCTCTCATTTGATTAAACCTTTCGTTGGCAGGTTTCCGGGGATCTCCTTTGACGAGTAAAATCGTCCGATGCAAGCCAGAGTAAATAGGTAAAAAGCAGAAATCGTCCAAGTGTCAACGAAGGGGTTAATATGCCAATATTATAGTATCAAAACATAGCAATAAATACTGACACCAACGCATCTACACTCTCTTAATTCAAAAGACTGAAAATTTTAATCAATGAAGTTATTGATGTATTTTTTTTCAATCTAAAGTATTCATATGTTTGGTGAGAAAGACACCTGTCGCTGTGTCATCTTTCTAGATTGATAATTTTAATTTTTACTTAAAGGTCGATTATTTATCTAACACTTTTGGTCACTAATACCAAACCAACAAGACTAAGGATAAACAAATTGAAACTTTAATCGTTGGAATTAAGAGAGTTCGTCATTTTGGCAGGAAACATTATCGGCGACATGCGTGAAAAAAAAAATGACAACTATTGCGTGTCATGACGTCTATCGAAAGATGGAGAGCACCAAAGTCCAAGCCTTGTAGTAGTGCATCACATCACAACAACAAATTGCCTGCAAAAACATGCGACTACGTCCCGCAAACTATGCGACCACAAAAATAAAATATGCGACCACACCCACAAAAGTGTTTTGGACGGCCAGTTTTAAAATCCTGGCTAAAACACTGGTCCAAGGAAATGTCAGGTTAACGTTCAGCAAATATTTAAACACGAAAAAATGTTAAACGGATGGTAGCTAACTGAACTGGAAGCTAGATACCTAAACTTTGGTAATCCATGATAAGAGCTTAAAGCAAAATATCCATATTTGCACATCCATCAAAACGTGTCGAATCGTAATATATCATAATGAATCCGTTCGTCCATTAATCCATTCACAAGTTGGTGTAAATTCCAATCAATGTACATCCATATAAACCCTTTTGTTTGTTTCTTTTAGTAATAATGATAGAGTGAATTTTGCCATGTTTTAAGCGGAAGATACTTACCAAGTGCTTTTGACGCAAACTGAACCATTGCACTCTGCAATCGATCGGGTCTTAGGGCTTGGACAGAAAGCAGCTGTTGGAAGAGACTTATTTTTTTCGAAACTGAAGGAGGAAATTCTTGTTCGCATTGTGAACTTCGAGAGAAAGCTAACCACTGATCCGAATTATGTACGTCCAATGATCCATAAAGATTACCGAAGACATTCTAGGAGATTAGGGAAAACAGATATTACTTTAGTTTCAAGGTAGTTCAGTGGTTGTACCAGAGAGGAGCAGAGGGGCGACAGCCTCTCGTCTGGAATTCCTAGCTACCCCATCGGGAAAAAATTGATAATTCGTTGGCGAAAGTAGTGGAAGAAAAACGGCTTGTGACTTGTTGAATTATATTCCGTTTATAACGGTATGGTATCTTTGACTTCCAAATTATAAAAACTTTTCTTGGGTGTTGTCCCCGACCCTCAAGATTAGTCCCCCTGTTGGGGACTTCAGCCTCTGTGTTGGGGAATTCCTGGCGCCACCATTGCGATAGTTACACGCTGATATCATAATACTCTTCTAGGTAGTCAATAACACAGGTAAAAAAAGATTCCTTTAATCCACCCACAAAACAGAATTGTGATATAAGAAAAGGCCTGCTTAACAATCCTAATGAAAGAACACGATATCTTGGCGAACTTATGTGTTTCCTCATACGCAGAAATCGGTCGTTTGACTCTTCACGTGCGTAATTTGGGCATTAAATACGCATGCTATATTCAGTGTGAAGTGTAACATCCTGCGTATTAATCTTTGTGTTCTGTATTTCCTTACGTGACCTCTAAAACGGCACTCAGTGAAAATCAATGGTGAAATATGATTTAATTCTATATCATTAGTTCTGCCATTTTAAAGTACAGTACTATGAATAATACCTTCAAAGCTGCTACAGCAGATAATCTATCAGGATCAATCCAGGAGGGAAAATTCTCGTTTAAACTTCGACTCGACTCCTAAGTGAAATGGTAAGTAATAATATAACAACACACTGCTGTCAACTTTTAGAATGCTTTGCACTGATGTGGGGCCTGCGTACGTTAGAGTTACGACAGACGCTACGCGAACATTCGTCAAGCACAAACCTATATGTTGCCGAAGCGTGAGCCTCAGTATGTCAGTAATTCTGAATCGATTCAGGATCACTGACATCTATAACAAAGAGAACAACATTACTGCACTTTAGTTACATAATCAAGGAGAGCTTTTTTCTTAATTCAGGACACTTGAAACTGATTGGATTAGTAATTTAGGTGGGAAAAGTTTTTAAACAAACCAAGTCTTCACAAAAAAAAAAGTCTTCATTCGACTTAGACGACCTCCGTCGTAAAGTCAGTTAACATCTCCAACAGTCTTCCTCCAGACTACTCTAACCTGTACGATCGACATTTATCAACGCGTCCTGATCCTCCCAGGGGCAAACCATTTACTTCATTACAAACTAAAAATCTAAAAATTGTCTTTAATTTAAGCCCTAGTACAATCTTCAATTATCCTTTGACATGCGATTTAGTCAAGTTTTTGTAGCCCAGTTTCTTCTTAGTATGAAGTTCGTAGTGAACTTATTTTCTGTTTTAGTGAACATGTTTTCCCAGCTTTGCTAATGATTGTGCACTTGAAGGGCTTCATCGCACCTCACGCTTGCCCATGCCTCGATATGACGTGTCCATCCAATTCAACGTAAAATTAATTTCAATCTCTTCATTATAATTAACTAATCACATTGTTCGTAAAATTATGACGTAATTTCCTTTGCGCTTTCAAACTATACCAGTTGCACTCATTTGGCAGTGACTCAAGCAAATTTGTCAGTACTTTATTGAAAACGTGCGGAAAAGCAAACCTTAACTTTACCTGACCCCACGTGATTAATTACAGATAGATAATAGAAACAGCACATGCTTGTAACCTTCGCTCTTCATCCAAGCCATCTTATCCTTCATCTAAAGGTTTCTTCTTCGATTAATATAACGGGCTCACAAACATTTTCTGGGGATATGAGCTTGGCGATGGTCCGCGTCTAGTCTGACACTGTTATTACGCAAGTACTATTTACAACATAAGCGGCCGAACTGTATGAGGATTTACAAGGAGAGCCGTAGTAAATCGCATACAGTTTGGACGCGGATATTGTAAATTACTTATCCAATGAATGCATCTGAATGTATATATTTACGAACTATTTAGGGATAGGAAGCATTTTAGCCAAGAAATTCGAAGGAAAAAGTGCATGTAAATTGGGACGTTGTATGCATATTTACAATATTGATTAAATATTCATTTTCTTTTGTTTTCCTTTATGAATTATTAATTAATTGGATAATAACTCATACTGATAACAAGGAAAAAGATTGGCTAACCTGGCGCTTAAACACATCTGCCACTAGTAGACCAGTAAAAAATTCCCACTCCTGTCAAAAAGATAAATTATTATTATAATAAAAACCAAATTCAGAATCCACAAGTCCCTTTTTCAACTTCTTCACGCAGTAAACGCTAATCGCAATCAGACTGGATTCGGGCTGGATTTGGACTGAACTACGACTGGATTTGGGTCCACCGATTAGAGGTGGTCTGGAAAAAACTGAAGCTGGACTCGATCAACCGTGAACGAAGTCGGACTAGATTTGGACTCTAAAGTACTAATTTGGTTTGAATAAAATCCATATCTTTCTTTCTGGTAGTATAAACCCAGTCCAAACCGGTAATGAAAACACCAGTTCAGCTAATCTCAGTCAAATCCAGTCTGAGTCCGCTCAGGAGAACGCATCATTTCAAAAACTTATCAATATTCAATAGGCACGTTCTCCCATTGGCTTCACTTATTTGATCATGTACGGGTTTTACAAAGAACTTTTATACCTGGTAAAACGTGGTCAGACGATTGTGTTTGACATATATGAGATTTTATACAAAATTTTTTATCAAATTAGCATCAACCAAAAACGGTAGAAATATAATACTTCATTAATTTAAACTTCATAAAGACGGTTGTTTTTGAAGCTCTTTAATACACTCACCGCACGTGTTTTAGCTAGTCTATAAATCACCACTGTTCGTGTTTTAAAATAGCAAATGACTTATCATCATTGGCATTTGACATTTGATAGTGATTTTGGCACCCAACTGGACATTCATATTGTAAGATGACGTTTTCACTTACAAAACCCTCTTCTAGTTTTCATTTTAATTCATATTTCACTTTCTGATCAGGGAACTTCTCTTGAAACGCTGGGATTTTTTGGGCCGTTTCCCAGCTTTTTTCTGATTTAAACATCAGCGGTCTCCAAGAAATATAAATAACGTATACACTCATCAACAAATGAAATTAACATTCCACGTACGTTTCCCTGAAAAGCACCTGGATCCATACCATGAACCATATGTAATGCAAACATCAGCCGATCCGCCTGTAAGAAAAAGGTATTAAAGCATGAAACCCTATATCTGAAACAAAACCTGTTCATACACGTCCAGTTAGCTATAGTAGACTATGACAGATGATATCAAACAAATACCTACAGAAAATAGCTTCTACACTTGTTATTACAGCTGAGCCCGCGGTTAAATACTCTTTTCTCAAATAACGCAAGGGGCCAAAACAACCCTGGAAATACCACTTCATCTGTTTTGCATGTCTAACCTTTGACACCGTTAATAACAGATTTTGAAGCAAGAATAAACAGGCGACGTAATTAGCAAGGCATGTTTTATTTTAGATTCATCCTCAGTAAAAGAAATCGCTATTCAAATCTGCACTCTTTTTCAGGAACCATCCACAACCAGACAAGATACATTAAACCCCCAGGACGGAGTCTCCAAGCCTGCTGTAGGCATACAGTACTTGTATAGATGCTACATGTCAGACTTTTCTTTCACTTTTTTATTGTATTTCTACATAAACACGTAAATAAGCAAGCCCGGTTAAAATAAACATCAGAGATTCATATAAATATAAAGATTGTTTAATAGCATTGTGCATCATGTCACCTTACTTTTTTTTTAAAACGAGAATAGGTGTATACGTTACAACTAACCTTAAACAGCGATCGACACACATAGTCATATACCAATGACTGTAATGATCTCATCAGAGTCTTGATGCGTGAATCAGTTGTACATGAATCCTAAAATAGAAATAAACATGGGTTAACTTATTACAGAGAATGAAGAGTCTAGGGTTGCTCAAGTATAAATATACTTGGAATTTCAGTAGAGGCACGATCTTTCTCATCAAAGCAACTGAAAGATAAATTGTAACACGGAACTCTTCTTTATCATGTATGTACGACGTGTGCTGAACTATTTTCTTTCAATTTAGCAAACGTTTGGGACTCACTTCTCATTCTTTCATGGAGTTAAGTAGGCAACCTAATTGTTTGCTGTATGTTTCATTTTTTTACATAGAAGCAATCGTCGAGCTCTTTAGCTGGAATATCTACACCATCTTTATGCAGCATGGTCCTAGTCTACTTTCACTTATCTCAGCTAAATGCGGTAAAATTTCAAGACAGGTGGTAAACATGCATGATCATTTAGACGCATTTCTAGCACTATCGAATTCCGCAATAAGTTTATACAGGAACATGTCGGTAACTCACATAATATATACCAAAACGGAAATTCGCTAAAAATGAGTTCACGTAAAGCTCATGAGGGAAACAGAAAGAAAAATCATAATCGTATCGCCACTTTATATGTGATAAAGACACGCTCATTTTTTATCGGCTTAAAAAAAACGTTAATTTTCAAATTTTCTGCACGAATTACCGTGTTGCGGGGTTCGTTTTTGAAGCCATTAAAAAATCTCATAGTACGTGTTTTATCGGATCTAAAACACTCGGTGCCACCAAGTGTTTTATATTTGATAAAACACTCCTACTCGTATTTTAAATATTACTTCAAAACTCATGAATAATTAGTGAACATTTCAGTCTACCGAGTCACCAATAATACGTCACGTGCGTGGACTTTATATCCGATAAAGCACTCCTCATTAGTATTCTTTATATAAAGAATACTAATAAGGAAGAGCTTGTTTTTCTCATATGCTAATATGTTCCTCCAACAAGGTGAGCCATTGTTTGAACTCCACAGGGACAAGCTTACGCCCTCGAGGTTTTAAACCCGATAAAACATTACTGCTGGTTTATTAAACATTACATAATATGTAACACAATAACATAAAGAATATTACTGAGTGAATGTCTCTGAATCCTGACGAGGGTTTGTGGAAGTTCAAGGCTGAAATTTTTAAAAATTCACCAAAGGTTTATCCATCATTTTGTAATACCATGATTACCAATGAAATAATTTGTATTGTTTTATTTTTTTTTTCTCTTTTGAAATTCGTGTACGCATGTTAATAACGAGAAACATTATTCTCCTTTTTTTCGGGAATGTAGAAATCAAGTCATTCACTGACAAAAAATGAAGCAGGATAATAATACAAAGATTCACATATCATCAGCATCCACAGATATCCTCATACGCAAGAATAAGCCTTATTCAGAAGAATATCCGGTTGAACCTGCACCTTAACTCATCATCTTTGAGTTTTGGTAACTCAACGGATTGGAGCGCCTCAGTTATCAGAAGGTTGCATGCACGTGTTCGACTCCCGTCTGGAGTTCAGAAATTATTTTACTGAGAACATGAGCTTGGCGAATGTTCGCATGTTGTCTGTATGAATGAGTTGCACTAAAGACAACAAACATTATAGGTAGCGGGGGAAATAGGTCATTTGGGTTTGTGTATACTCACGTCTGGTAATTGCAGTGACCGTTGGAAGGTCCTCAGAAACGCACCAAGACTGAACTGGTACATATTGTTGACCTTAGACAAATCGCTAATCACAAAGAACAAGGTACTTCCATTTTCAGCGAGGGGAAGAAATCCATCCCTTTCCTACAGGATAATTGAAAAATAGATGAGATCTACATAATATCAAGTGACATTACAACAGCATTTACTGGTTCCGAAATCGCCATTTTTACCCGATAACTCGCCCCGAAATCGCCGTTGTTGCCCGAGGCGAAGCCGAAGGTGACAACGACGATTGAGGGTGTAATCCCAAATTGGTTTATCGGGGTAAGAAAGAGTGACAAAAACTCATCTATTTATTATTAGTTCCTTCCCAACATAATTCAGTTCTATATCCTAAACTGTAATTGCTGAGAGCAGTTCAATAATTATTGCACATTTAATAATTATAAAAAAAATTGCAAAGTACTTACCTTATCCAAAGTGGTTTGAATGTTATGTGCATCATTGAGAGATTCCGTTATCGTCGTACTACTGGCTTTGGTCTTATTAAGTGAATCAAGCAATGCTTTGTTTTCAAGAATGTTTCCTTCAGCATTAGCCAACGTCTAAAAATGAAACATAGACTATACTTACTTGGTGATATTTTTCTGATGAACTATCCCCCATAACTATTGTAAATTTAAAACGCAATGCAAAATAGTTTTGAGTCTTAAAGAAGAACAAAGCAAAATGTTTGTTAAAGTCTTAAAACATCTTGTTGCATAAACTGTGATATGCCAACTACTCGGTCAAACCCTGAGCTCCAGAAAGGATTTGGACCACAACCGCGAGCCGGAAGCTCTAACCATTGAGCCACTAGGACCCACACAGCAGAGTAAGGCTACATTCGATATCAAAATAACAAACTTAATATTTCTCCACCATCTTAGTTTTTTTTGCTCAATGGTTAGAGGGTCTGGCTGCTCAAATTGTTGACCACAATTTGAGCAGCAAGATTTTCTAAGACTTTAACACCAAACTAACTGCAACCTCCGAAGACAAATTAACGGAAATACTTATTATTTGTAGATGCTTTTCATTAACAAACAAAATCCATCTGTGTATACTTAAAAGAACTGGCTGTGCCCCGAACGGCTTCAGTTTTGGATATTTTAATCCTCTTAGCCATCTGTCAGAACTTATTTTTCCTCAGGTCTCCGGAGTAAATTACATTATCAACAAATATTGTACAGTGAAAGTCAAATAGGAAAACTAAGTTGACTGGGGCACGATTCAAACTCATACAGGACCACTGAGAGGGGGCTGTAACTGGTGCATCGCACCAGGCATATGTTGGTAAAAAATTTTGAAATAAGCCATATTGTATGATGTTAAATTTTGATGCCGTGATTCGTAGTTTTAATGTAGTTTGCGCCGGCACATTTTAATGCTCTCCGCAGGCCCGAACTCACAACTTCGGGTTTTCAGACGGCTTCTCTACCAGTGTGTTTCCACCTGGTTTACCTTTTACTCGTACTATATATTTCTTTCATCTGAAGTATTTGTTGATGTTTACCTCTTGTTAGTATTCCGTGGAGTTTAAATAATTCGACTGATATAAATTTTAAAACTTTTAAAATCGTATTCTTTTCTATTTAGATTAACTCCTTCCTGACCTTGTAGATCCTCGGCGAACTATGGAGACGTTAGTATTTTACTCTGGCTAAGGCCAGACCATTTTACTCGTCAAGGGGAAAGACCTCGGCCAAGAATGGATTAAACATCAAAATTTTCGCTCGTGTGAAATTTAGCTTCTTATTAACCGTTTTTAATCAAACACTGAACTTTTCGTTCGAGTTTAAGTTTTAAGGTGTGTTTGTGGTGAGAGTTGGTGCTTGATCATAAAACTTGTTGCAGCCCTAAGAAAGATTGTTTTGGGTGTTCATATTCGTACTAAACCTAACTTCCGGCAGTTTCTCAACCATTTTAGTTTTCTACAAGATATGCAAATACATTGGTACAATTATTACTAACCTAGTAAAAAAATGTATATGCCAATAGACCATTTCTCTAATGCAAAGTTTCTGGTGTTCGACGAGTGGATCCAATCCACGCTGGGGATAAGCGGACAAAATAATTTTAAATTACGTGTTAAAAGTGTCCATTTGCCTCCAGGGCGAACTGGATCTACCCGTCATACAATAGGAACTTAATATTTGAGAAATGGTGTATACTGGCTGACCGAAGCAAATTAGTTAAAAGGGGGTAACAGTTTTACAATATTCTAAGTTAAAAAAAATTTAGAAGACAACTCTGTTCAAACAATGCGTCAGAGTACCTCTAGAAGGGATTCCTCCAGCTCAGCCAGTTGAACCTTGAGATCTTCTTCCTTTTTAAGAAGTTCCGTCTTTTTCACTTCAAGTTCAGGCTTTTCATGCTGAATTGTCATGGCAAGTAACTGGGAAAAATAACAGTATATTGCTCAATGTAATGTAAATGAAACATATCGTATTTACATTATATTTGCAGTTTGTTCGCAGGAACCTGTAGACATTAGAAAGTTGGGTTTTTGCTCACATGCTTAACTAAACTTTTACTAACCTGCCCTGTAAGGCCAGCTCTGGTTGTCGTAAAGTTAACTTCAGCAATAATAGACGAAGCGTCAGGCGGTAACTCCAAATTAGGGTTACGAGTTGTCATGAACAGTCTATAAGAACATCAAAACTTACTGATAACCTGACAACACAAATTAAATGTGGGACACCAGAAGTTTTCGCTTTCTTAAACCTTTTATTAATCAAAACTTTCCTGAACTATTGCCAAATCTAATCTTAATATAAAAAAAAGACTTATGTAACAACTTCCACGTACAAAATGCACAGAGGCATTACTGACTCACTACCATCTTTGCCTGAATTTCCTTCGTTCTTACAGGTCCCATTAGTAACTAATATACGTCAATCAATGCGTTTCCACCAATGCTACCTAACTGACGTCAAATCAATAATATGACCTACTTTGAGGTAACATTAGTGCAAATGTACTTCGATGAGCAATGTTTGTTATAACAGAACGCTTCAAGGAAATTTCGGTAAATGTGATATTGCAAAAGAATACAATAAAAAGAGACGGATCAGCGATTAAACTTCCTCTGCATTCGGGTGATTTAGTAAAATTTCTTTCGTCCCTCGAAAATTTTACTTAATGACTCTTGGTCCTCGGGAATTTCACTATATGGCTCTCATGGAGGGGAGGTTTAATAGCTAACCTGCCTGTTTTTGTGGTATAGATGGTTTGTAATCAATCCCTTGAGATTCGGAAAACAATGATACAGCGGCCAGTTTTGTTTCACATATGATAGAAGTTAATGAGATTTTTCTGTTGAAGTTTAACCAAGATGGCCGCCATGACGTCATGTGTAAACTACCAATCATTTATAACCAAACATGAGAGTGGAAAAGCTTTGCCCTGTGGATTTAAACGTCTTTGATAAATCTTTGCCGAATCTGGTAGAAACGGTTTCTTCATTATTACGCATGTCTTCAGGCTTTGTTTGCTTAGGAGTAGTTTATCAAGTTTAAACTTTAATGACTCTGGTTTTCGCTCGTGTAATTCATCGCATTATTAATATACAAAATTATGCACTTGCCTAAAATCGTCATTGTAATCAATGATCTTTTCTCCTATTTGCACCACAAATCTTGGTCCTATAAAAAAAAATTTTGAAAGCTAAAACCACCTTCAAACCAGAAACCACAAAAATCACAAAATATTCGTCCCGTTGTCGATACGAGGGGACGTTATTAGATAGCCCTATTGTTCATTGAAGAAGATTAACCTAAACGTAATCATTAGAGGCAAATAACGAATGGATTTTGTCAATGATTTTTTGCTCAGGCTTTAACCACGTAAATACTTTGACACTTATCATAATAAGTAAAGTATAAAACATAATCCGAAAATTAACATCTTGAAACTTGAGATACAAGTTAAAACAAGACGAAGA
>JBAHVQ010000040.1:1105187-1122255 GCA_036872915.1 Nanipora kamurai
AACTTGTATCTCAAGTTTCAAGATGTTAATTTTCGGATTATGTTTTATACTTTACTTTTTAAAATTGTCGGCTGGTTCTGGTTTTTATTTATCATAATCATTTCATACTTTAGCATTTTGTTACTATTTCTCTGCTGGTATTCAAGCTACACAACTCTTGCTTACATTTATGACTCTAATTTTTCTTACCTTGGCTGATTAAGTCACCTCGTATGATGGGATAAAGTATGGCCTCTACACTATCCATTTCTTGAATAATTAAAGTTTTACCAAAACGAACAGCCAACTCTAATGCTGTAGAAAAGTTTGAATCCTATAACAACACAAAAAAGAATAAACATTAATAATGAAAAAGTTACGTGAACGCTTTCTGTTTTCCCTCACCAAAAGAAACGCACTTTCGAATTTGCGAATATTCTACCTGCTGGTTGATAACTTCTAAACGTTGTTCTTTCAAGTGATTCTTTAGCCACTCGGTAGCCCTCGAGGACGGATCAATCAAAAATGGTCTCATCTGGCTCTGAAAACATGATATCAAGTTATAAAAGCTATACATGATATCATGATATATAAGAACTTTACTAGCATCACCGCTAACATCACTACCACACCCTTTTATGCCCCACTATTATCGTAACCATTATTAGTATGGCTATACTTGTTTCTCAGCAGTACTTATTTAGTATAACTAACATTAATTTAGCACGTGCGCAATCGCTCATCAATACCATTTATGTCACGCATGCAGTATAGATGATGATGGAAAAAAAGAAGACGAAGAAGAAGATAAGGAACAAGAACAGGAACATCAGAAAAAGGAGAAGAACAGCAGTAGCTAGAACATGAAAAAGAAAAAGAGAAAGAAAGATTAAAAGAAAAAGAACAAGAAAAAGGAGAACAAGAAGATGAAGAAGGAGAATGAAGAGATGAAGAAGAAGAAAACAAGAAAAGGGACATAAAGAACAATTTGAACTAGTTAAGGAGATGAAGATGACGAGGAGCAGGAAGAAGAGGAAAAAGAAGGAGAAGGAGAAGAACAAGAAGAACCAGAAGAAAAAAAGAGTAGAAGAAGAACGACCTCGCCAGCAAGGCAACTACCTAACCAATTCAGTACGTTTGCTTTAATCAGGCATAATTTGTAAAACATACAGCCGAACTGCAGAGTACGAACTAACTGTCTAATAGAATGACCATCAAGCAAACCTTTAAGATAACCATTGCATTCTCCATTGACAATTCATCGGAAGGTAGGCCCTCAGACTTCCATATAAGTTGTTCACTTTCAGTACTAATGAATCTTCTAAAATTGAACCCTTGAAGACCAACATTTTCACACCACTCAGTCATGAGCTTCCTTCGAACATCTTCTGGTGCGTCGCTCAAATAAGTGATGAAACCAGCTGCAAGTTGTGCTCTCTTAGGTAGCTGTTGCAGTTCAGATGCTAATTCTCGAACCTATTGATAAAAATAGCAAGTTTAAAATTTCCTAATATATTACGCCCATCTTAATTAACTCTTTCCAGGACCAATACAGTCCTTTTATGATTTTACTCTGGCTTACCCCAGACAATTTTATACGCCAAAAGGAGACCGCTGGATAGGAAAAAGTTAAACTATCTTTTAATATGTGAACGGGGTGTAGTTCACTATAACTCTCTAAAAGTCACTCACGAGTTGGGCAACCTTACAGCGAGTGCAATTTGAGCATTAATTATACCCCCTTCTGTAATCAAGCCATAGATGGATATAGATATAAATGGGTTCTTGGGTACGTAACAAGGAAAAATTGAATAATTTTTTTGCCCTTACAAATCCCCGATATTGGATTTACGTCCGGATGCCGACTATCAAAAAGTGGTTCAAAAACTAAGGCTCAGCTGCTGTATTGTTTTCCTGTGAGGTGGCAAGAATACCACGTTCAGATCCAGTAATCTAGTTAGTTTCTTCAATACATTGCAGTAACATTCAAAAAAAAGAAAGAAATTATCAGCAATATCCGAAAGAACCGTGCTTATTTTTTATCAATTAATAGTCCTGAGGAGACTTCCCTTTGAACAAAATGGCGGTTTGTAAGGGTAATCTAATGGGGATGAACTATTGCGACCCCCACACTTAACCCCTCCAGTTTACTGGCAGGAGACAGCAGCCCGCGTTCTAGGTCCGGTAATTCTACGAACCGAGCTCAAATGCAGCAATCATATTGGTTCAGAAAGATACAATTTGAGCATTAATTTCGGGGCATTAATTGCACGTCTATTTCAGCCAAATGAAAATCAGCCGATTTTCCAGGATTGACCAATCACAGTTAAACATACAAGTGTGCAATTAATGCATCCATAGCAAGAAAGCTCAAAATGGGCAGCTCATCATGTAAAAGAATGGTTTTGAATAGCTTTTCCGTAGAGTTGTCAATCGCTAGCAAAACAAATTTTCATCGTTATAAGTCGACTGTAAGGCAGTGAACAATTTTTGTGAAACTTTCATGCTGTTGAAAATGAAGCAAAGTGTATATAAAGGCTCGAATAAATACAAAGCGGATTAGTTGCGTTCGCACAGTAGGTGCTTGTCTTTCTATTTCATAAAATCAAGCTTTTTATTGCGTTTTAAGTCGCGTTTGATCACAGAAGGGGGTGTAATCAATAGGTAACAGGGCTAATTGAATGGTGTTATTCATGCCAAAATCATACCCTTGATTAATAAATCGACTCCCCGTTTCGCAGTCGGTCGATTTCGTAATCACTCCCACAATTTTGATGTTAATAATATACATGAAAAAATTTTGATTCTGATTGGCTAAGAGCAGTGCAGTTTTAACGAAATACAATTCAGAAAAAAGGAAATACAGTGCAAATTTCCTGAGCCAATCACGCAATCGAAAACCATAAAAATTCAAAATAGTCTATCAGAACATACCTCTCAGCTGCGAAAAAATTAAATAGAATTACGACAAAAATAGCCGAGGTTTTAAGTAGATTTGCGTTTAAAAAAAAATTACTGCGGTTTTTCAGTAGATTTCGTTCGACGAGTGGGTTTTTATTACTCGCGTCACTTCGTGCTTAATTTTTTCAGGTATATTATTAATTGGTAATAGCATGGTTTCTCGTGTAATTTGGAAAAATACAATCTTGAAATTTTCAAAGATCTCAAACAGCACTCGTCCTTCGGACTCTTGCTGTTGTGACAGCTTTTGAAAACTCAGTCGCGCACGTTTTCTTGAAAGTGCACTCGAAACCATACAATTGCCTGTACTAATAACATTCCTATTCGTTCAATTACCTAAATAGTTACTCCCTTTGAACCGGGATTGAACCCCGACTAACCAGTTCAACTTAACCTGGGCATTACAATTAACCATTCACTGTTAAAAAGTGAAAACTAGTTTCTTGTAAATACTTAAAGATGGAAAATTGCGTCATGACAGTGATCAATTTTACTTGTGATTTTAAGAAGGATTTAATGAACAGAAAATCACGCAAAACTTCATACAATTAGTGTAAGTAATCATACGGTTTCTCGTTCAATTTGAAATTGATTTGCACCAGTGTGTTTATGTAAGGTGACTCCATACAATTTCCCGAAATGTGGAGAACGCAAATTTGACACCTAAAAACCTGTACATAAATACTTTGGAAGAAGAATAAAACTAAATGTAATCCATAAAACCACATTCTAAGCACCTAAAAATATGACGAAAAAAGGAGTTGAGGTCGTTGCTATGGCTACAGTGTTGTTTAATTCAATCAATTACCATTCAATCTAACACTTTTCGAAAAAAACCTTCGGTGACCCCCAACTTTTATGTCATTAAAACTTTCCTTCTGAGATGGGTAATTAATAGGAAATTTTTTTTAAAACTTCTGAGAATTTTGTTTTTTTCTAAAAGTGAAAAAAATCAATTTTTTAAATGTATGGAGCCACCTTAACGAGGCCAAAATTATGTTCACCCGTTGGTTGAAGACGATTAAAACGCTTAGAAAGAACAAACTACCAAAAATAGTTGTCTGTCTTGTCAGCTTCAGTGTCATCCTAAATTCTCGATATGAGCCTCGTTAGACACAAACGTTCGCGGTTATCTCAAAGGGCATAGGTTTAATCGCGATGTTCCACTTGTTTTTTTAGTATCCAAGGACGGTTCAACTAAGTAAACATTGTTTAAGTACAGACGAATGTAGAAAGAGACAGATTACTGTCAATTCTCGTTGACACGAACTAACTTCGTGACGCATTTAAGGGGACGGATTGGGTTCGCAGGCACCAATTTGGTTTAAAGACTTTTTATTGCCTAAAATGGGAACTTCCTTGTTTCTAATTTTTAATAAATACTCCATAAAACTTTGTTTCTTGGAGAAATTCAAAAAGGAACTATATGGTAAAAAGCCAAGTTTTAAAGGAGACTAGCTTATTTAAAACTCTCTTTTCTGGAGTATGGCTAACCAACGCATTGCTTTAATTAATGTCAGCCGTATTTGATCGAATGTCCTGTCACAAAATATCTTTGTTACCTATGCAATTCAACATTGTACACACGTCTATTGCGTCCTCTAATTTCGAAAACCTCTGTTTGCAGAATCTTGGATACGCTACTGTAACTGCTTCTGAGGTTGGAACAAAAGATTGTATAAAACAATGACAGAGTGAACCACCTGGGCCCCTGTGCAACCACCAGGGAGCTGGGATCTCCAAGACATACTTCATATTTCAATACGTCAAATTTACCTGACCGGACCATCGCTTAAATTCTCCATCCAGTTTTCCAACAAGTGTTTCCGCTGAACTGATGGTTTCCTGTGCCTTATCTAACTCAATTTTAAGCTGTGTCGCTTCTTGTGTCCTCTGCTCAAATCTACAAAATTGTTACACTTAAACTTTTCTTATGTATATAGGGTGGTTTATCGATTGCAATTTGTATGGCAAAGGAATACAAACAACATAGATTGTCAATTGCAATTTACAGGTTGCAAAAAGAACGATATTGTGTTGTTCATAGTGCAAATACTAACCTCCTTCTCATTTCAGCAACCTCTTGATCAACGACATCTAAAGCTCGCTTCAGTTTCTCCAAGCGTTGTTGTGATTTATTAAGATTCCTATACGTGTGCAGTCGTAGAACATCATATGATTTAATCGATAAATTCAACAAAAATAAGAGAACAAACTAATTAAAAAGGTACGATCATTGAGCCTACCTTTGTAGTTTTTCTTGTTCTTGTTCCAAAGGTTCAATTTTCTCCAAAACCTCGGAATACTTGACATTTGCTTTTACCCACGAAGCTAATGGAGCTGCCGCCACACTTGCACGTTTTGCCAACTGAGAACAGACAACAGAAGTTTTCTTTAGCGTTTCGAAAAAATATATGCTTTTACATCAGAAGAACGAGTTACCTTAGGATCGAATGAATTCGCATTTTTATCCAAGAGTTCTTGAACACTGGCTCTAATTTCTGGAGTTATTTTACGAGCGTCAAATGAACAAATCTCATCTTTTACACCTCTCTTGGCAAGGAAACTACAAAACATGAAGATTTGTATGCTACAATACTGACAGCATGTAGAATGCCATTGAGAGTGTTCCACTCAAAATAAGTTACTCAGCCAGTACTTTACTGAGTGGAGGAGGAGAGGTGGAAGCTTTCATTAAACTACTAGAGTCGTTTAAACAAACAGCTGATGAAAATTGTCAAACTGCATGCGGGGCATGGCGTAAAATACGGAAATTTTCAAAATTAACAAAATTCCATAAACTGCTTAAATATAAGCACCTACATGAATGCAGCACTCACATTCCATGTCGCCTTCGAGTTATAAATACATTCATTACACTATAAATATACTTTACCTCTTCATGCTAACCCAAGAAGTATCGAAGATTCCCATGAGTCGTAAAACAGCCTCAAGAATATCACGAATAACATCAGGAGGCATTCTTAGAGAACGGATCTCAGACAACGAATCCGGTCTAATGTTGCCTACTGCATCTTTTGCTTCACGAATAAGAGGTTCGATGTCGGAAAGCTCAATATCAATGGCTTTCTTCCGTTTTTCCAGCTTTGCAGATTCTTCTCCCTGTTTTTGTTTTAAGACTTCCATTTCACTTTTTTGCTCGCTAGCACGCTGATGATGTAAGAGCAAAGAAAATTCAAACATAAATAAAATATCAAAGATTGCTCGTGTTAGCCTAACATATTTTGAATTATATGATGACAACTTCTAAAGCCTTTTCTTCAATTTAAAATATTCGAAAAAATGTCCATGTCAGAGAAAAATTTACATTAATTACATGACCTACACTTTGGATTATCATACCCTACGCCCCTCTTCCTCTCTCTCCCTTCTCATGTCTCTCCATTTTCTCGCCCGAAATATCAACAAAGGGACAGCATCAACCCAATACGTGTTACTGACACCTTAAATTGTAAATTTATTTCTCAAACTCATTAATAATTCATGAGAAAAACACAGAAGAAATCGGTACCGATCCGTTGTTTTGATACCACGATCTTGACCTCGATTTTCTTCTAAAATATTGATTCGTTTGAAAGGATAACTCAACCCTAACGTTTGAAAAGATAACTCACCGCTTTTGTTTTTCGTTAAACATTTCTCAGACGCTCAAGATGCTGAACTGGGTGATTGACAGAATTTCAAGAAACACTAAGTCTTTTAAATATAAAATGGTATAGACCTTATTCATAATGGCATCTGTTTAAAAGAATCTTTGCTTCCAAAGGAGGAGAGAAAAGCTACTTGAGATACACATAAAAGAATATTTAAACTAGCGGGCATTATGAATACGGTCTATTCTGTGCTCTTCGCATCGAGTAGGATAACATCAACCGTCGACGGGTTTACTTAAATATCAAAACACATGTGCTTTGATATCAAAACACATGTGCTTTGATATCAAAACACACGAGCGTAGATATCAAAGTACGTGTGTATTCTAGCGATGTTATTAAACTCATAGAGAAGTGAAAGCGAGAGTTAAATTTTCTTAATGTACTCCAAACATCTACTTCTGAATGAGTTCATTTGAGAAGTCATGTACAGAACTCGTTTTTCGTGTTTGGTCAGGGGATCCAAACACTACGAAACAATAAAATATGCTTCCTCGTGTTTGGATACCCTGATGAAACACTCAAACTTTACAAATGTTTAAAAATATCTAATGACCGAATTGGCTTCGTTTATGAGCATGGCAATACATCCTCTCCTCACAGTTAAGCTTAATTAAACCTCTACCCGACATGTTTGAACAGACGTGTGAAACATCCGCTAAAATTTTCGCCTGAATTACCTGCATACTAGCTGTAATATCCTGCAATGCTGCATCTGCCTCAGCTTGTTTCTCGGCGAGTTCACTGCTTTGTTGCGCTGCTTTCTGTTTTAAATTATGTACTAAGTCTTTTGCTTCGGTCAATTTTGAAACGCCAGCCTGGTAAGTAAAATAAGAAAATCGTCAGAAGAAATTCACCATGTTCACTGGAAAAAGCCCCTTGCTGCATGGATGAAAAATTTCGGGTTAAAAACTTCCACAGCTTTTTCGTAAACACCAGGATAATTAAACGTTTCACGTACACTTGTATAATAGACACTTTCCAAGAAATTCAAACGACAGGAATCCAAACAATTCTCAACGAGTTACATCAACCTCTTCGAACAAAGTCACTGTACACCAATTAAATTAACGGTCCAGACACTTAATTTGTGTCTTGCAAAGCATAACTTCCGATAAACGACAATTTCCGAGGTGTCATAAATTTCTTTTTAATCCAATACTCACATATCTATCGTTTTCATAAACGTACCTGTAAATGATGTTGTTTCGTGACGATGCCTTGTTTCTTTCCGGAAAAAATGGATTTGTAAGTCTTCAAATACGTCATGTACTTTCGTGGCGTCGCTCCACGGCCCAAACAAGACTCGTGAATTTGTAAGAATGCCTTTGGAAGATTGTCTCCACCAGAACTTTTCCTGGAATTTTGTTCCAAATGCATTTGTTCCTCGGTTAGAAACATCACCGGGACTTAAAGACGAAAAGAAACAAATGACTAGTTTAGTAATAGCTTCGTAGAGCCCCTACAATAAAGCTGTGGGCACTTACATACCTCACATATGCAGTTTTAACAGTATACCCTCTATCGTTGGCGCGCAACATCAAATGGTCAAATATGAGGCTGTAGAAGTGAAATCATTATCAGAAACCGTAAAGTCTTCAATCACAAAAAATATATATAAAATTTTTTAAAAATTAGAGTGCTGCGTCAGCAGTATTGAACGGCTATGTAGATAGTCAAAAGGTTTGAGAAACTGCCGGAACTTAAGAATGATTAAACTGACGTTTCGAGCGAAGGCCCTTCGTCGGAGTGAAGCGAAAAATGGAAAAAAAAATGTGTTGTTTTTATATTGTCACATGATTTCTTCTCAATATAAAAACACCACTTATTTTTTTCCATTTTACGTTTCACTCCGACGAAGGACCTTCGCTCGAAACGTCAGTTTAAGCGTTCTTAAGTTCCGGCAGTTTCTCAAACCTTTTGACTATAAAATTTTTTGTCTGTCAAGTGTTATTCGTGCTCTCGCTAACTTTCATACCATTATACAGTTTAGGCTGTATGTTGGTTTTGTCAGTAATTTGAACGGTACAGCCTATGTAGCAAGCAGCTAATGTTATGATCTTATGATTCAGTCTACTCCTTAACAGGATTCGCATTTCAAGGGGAGATTATGAGAATGGGCATTGTATTTCCGAAAATCAACCCCGATTTTCACAGGTGGAAATGCGAAATCTTATATTTGATTTCCTGCATGTGCACTAACAGTTTAAGGGGCCAATTATTGATGACGCTGTGTAAATGCTAAGCCCTAACAGCGATTTTAGTACATTCCAAGAGATGACAAAAAAATTTCTTCTCAAAAGAGTCTCGTCAGTTTTTTGGAAAAGGGAGAGGTATGATCTCCTGGTTCATAAAGTACTGTAAAGTGGGTGGCCTGTCTGATCCTAGACCTATCCCTCTCCCAAATTTCAAATTAATCATTATCCTAAATCACTGTTAAGTTGGAAGCTTCTAAATTGTATTTGACGTAGATACATCAGCTTTGTGAGACGTACATTTTCCCGCATTAAACACGCTTAATACCTCTTGCTTCAAGTAGGTATTAAGCATCAATATATAGGAATCTTGACTTATTTTCCAACTTATATTTTTGATAGTTTTGGGAGACGTACATAACGAAACTTTAGATAAATATTGGACATTATCATTCAAGAAATTACGGGTTTTCTCACAATTCTATTTCTTCTTTCATTAACTTTAAATATTTAACATTACGTAATCTAATACAAGATAAATAACAATACCTTTAAGCATGCTTTCGCGGCTCCAGCCTTCCATCCACTTAAAAGAACAACTTTTGAAAAAGCTTGGGTTGGATTCACAGTTGGCAGTGAACGTGGAAGATGAATAGTCCATAATCAAGACCACGTGGAGGTTTTTACTCACACGAGAAGCGAAGTATGAGAACAACATTCCCCTAAAACCGTCCTGAGAAGCTTGGTCTCTAAGTGGTGCTAAGAGCGGCTCCAGTTCTTCAGGAGTGTAAAGACCTGGCACTTCACCTGCACTCAGTAAACTGTTAATAAGCTCTAGAAATGATGGATCCCCAAACTGATGGTCCTCTAGCAGAAGGACAGCTTGTTCACCCTCGATTCCGGTAAGCTGCATCACCTATGATTATCAAAAATAACGAAATACATGTAAGCGTGTGGTTATTGATCACCCAACTTAATACACTTGGATGCAGACACAATATTACAAATGAAAGGACATGCAGACAGCATTTCCAAATAGAAAAAATACACAATCAAAGTTATTCCACACAATTAAAACAGCATAAGTAAACACGATGATGTATCAAAACAACCAGAAAGACGTTAAACACTGAGACTGATATAAAGAGTGACAATGGATCAATCAACAAGCGAGTGTTATTTGAGCAAATAGACATTTTTCCATGATCTGAGACAAGCAAAGCCAGTTTTAAAAATGCAAGCTTTCCAGGGAATAGGGAAGAGGTATCCCACAAATAAATTGCTTTTTCTGGTTTGTGGTGAACTCTCTAACTTCGATACAGCACATTGAAATGCCTTTTATAAGATCGGCATTTAGGGTGAGTTTTCATCACAATCAGTGTCTGTCATGTACAAACCATTAATCCAGGGACCACCTCTGTTGTTAATCATAATCTTAATATTTTCCTCATGGTTTGGCGTGTATAGTTTCCAAGCGAGGAATTAAGAATAATCTGCATATTTCCATTATACTTTGCACATTTTCAAGAAGATGGGTTTCGTAATTGTAAAATAAATCCCCACATAGAGGGTGCGTACTGAGAAAGTGCAAGCAGTGCCTGTATAAAACCAAAAATATCAAGTGAATTTATTTTACAACCCAAAATACCTTAATACGATTGCTCACCATCTTAAACTCGTTTGCTCAATGGTTACAGTACCTCGGAAGCCATGAGAAGGTTGCATGTTTGATTCTTATCCAGGGTTCAATGAAAATTTTCGCAAATTTGAGCTTGGCAAACGTTCACATGTCTTCCGTCGCATTATCTTTTTTCGGAAAAAATATGTACATTTCTAGATTCCACAACGAGGACGTTTTTGAGAACAGTTGCCAATATAACAAAACGAACCCAAAATATAGTAAAAATCAAACACGGATGAAAGCTGTAAACCACATGAAAACAGCTCCGCTCTCCAGTGAAAACTGGTCCTAGTTAAAAAAAACTTCAACAGCATATCTCGGAGACTTCACATAGCACACAAGTTCTTAACTAAGCTTCCCCAGCTCAGTCAGAAAAAAATGTCTGCAATTTTAAAGAGCTCACCGTTTTCAGGTCATTCTTGAAATGCTTTAACTGATAACCGCGTGATATCTTGGGTGTAAATAGTTCAATGCTGTGCATATGAGCAACAAGTGAGACCGCCGTCCTTCGACCAACTCCACTTCGACCAGCCATCAACAATGATCCTCCTGGTTTAGTTAACACACGATCAACACAGGCAATATTTTCCAGAACTTCGGAGAATATAAGAATTTCTAACTCTTTGTTCTCACGACCTGCAAAATAAAGCATTAAGAATTTAAACAAAATATTGCAGATTCACAAGTTCAAAGATTTCAAAGATTATAGCAATTGCTAAGACCTGTGATGTGCTTCCGATTCTATTGTTCCCGCTGAAGTGAAAAATAGAGTTCGGCCTCAGCAAGGAATTGCAGGTCATCAGAACAAAATTCAAAATAGATACTTGATCTGCTGCGTTTACCAATCACGTTTTTCTTTGTTATTGGTTCTGATTAGCCATGATTCACTGTTAAAGTAAAACTCGTCCACAACTTGGTATCAGAATTCAAGAATTTTGTAAGTTTATATAATATGTATGAATGGGGGTCAACACTTTCATTGGGAAAGTTTTTCGCTCAGTTAAGATACCCAAAACATATGTATCCCAGAGGCTACTACCGAAACCAATCATGTAACGTTGAAAACTTCAATGCAGTCTTGCAAGGTTGGAAGAAAAAAACTGGTCAACATAAAAAGTAAGACTTTCTCTTTGCTTTTGGGCCACACGCCTTTGTAGGTAAAACCTTGAAGTAAAGATTACCACGGTGTTAAGGTATAGCATCTACATTAAGACACCAAAAAGTGAAGCACTTACCGTACGTCAGCATTCCTTTGGAGAGCACCTGTTTTAAATCGGCAGGGCTTAAACGACCCAATGGACGACCAAATGCAGAGAAACTCGGCGTTGTCGAAGCAGCAGATGATTCTGACTTATCTGAAGAAACAGCTTTTGCGGAGCCACCCCAGGTAACATAATGCGAACTATCCAAGTTATCAAGATGAACAGACCAGTCTGATCTAATAACTGATTTGATGATGCCATCGCACTTTTCCACATGTTCTCCGACCATGCGATCTTTGAAGAGACGCTGTGCTTCATATGCACAAATTTCTAAAAGATGGTTGGCAGATGATCCCACGGATGAACTGTCGATTGCGTATCTGAACAAAGCTAACACCCAGTTGGTAAGATCACGAGGCGTGAAAAGATAATGAGAACGATCATCAACAGTAAACTTGGATCGTACCTGAAAAAGATAACGTTAATACATAGTATCAGAGAACTGCTTGTAACTGATATGATTTAGCGGATACTTGATTCTTAAAAGGGTTTTATCGGAGTACCCAGGATTTGTGAAAAGTGCGGGCCCAACTAAGGGCCTAAGTCCGACCAGACACAATGTTTTAAGATGACTATGTTGGTACACCTGGCGAAACATCATGTTTGTTAGAGAGTAGGTATTCATTCTGGCAGAAATTCTTTGTATTGTCTAACCTGTATTTCCGGTATTTCAAAACGTATGTCAAAATCTATGGCTTTAAATCGCGTATTTTAACACTATGTCATGAAATATGTATCCCACTTAGTTCGCAACCTTTTCCTGTAGTCTTCCAGATCGTGTAACTGATTATAGTGTGTGTAATACCGTTGTATACCAAGAACGTAAACAGTTTTGTCGCAACGTTTACGAACAAATATTTCTCATAAGGTAGGACCCGGGTCCCTTCTACCCTCCCACGGGTCTGCTACTGGTTTAAAAAGCCACCGAGACTATTTTAGCTCGCTGCATAGAATCAATTTCAAAAAGAAATTTTATCTCATCCAAAGGCGATTTTGGTATCAGTTTGACTTCTGTTTAGTGACACAGTAGCAAAAAAACCGTCACATACCTGTTCATAGATGGTCACCATGGTGTGAGCAAGGGTTTGAATGTTTTTTACGGCACCCCAAACAGGATGTGAAGACAAACTATGATGAAGCACAGGTCGTAGATAGGCACTGTAGATGGCTTGAAGTTGCTCGCTGTCGGGATAACTAATTTATAAACAAATCAGATTACAATGGTTTTGTATCAAAGAAAAATATGCTTGACATTTTGGTATTTCAAGAAGTCTCAGAAATAACGGAGGTGTAATATTTAAAGGTTGAAACTGAGGACGTGTGAGGAGTATCAAGAACGAGGAATTCTTTATAATCTATGTGAACTAGAACGAATTCCGAGCGCCAAAAACTCCAGTGGCAGTTTAAGTAAGTACCGAAAGGTACTTACTTTCTCTAACCCTCTCCGGAATCTCGGGTATCCTCATTCTTCAAGCATGTGTTATCTTTATTGCAAGCTTAATCCTTGTGACCTTTTTGTTGGATGGGAGAGACGTACATGAAAATAAAAACACCAAAACCAACTTCACAGTAGAGTAATTCAATAGGACCGTAATTCCACGTATACAAGGATTTTATCATCTTGCCGATTCTCATTCCAAAATGAAGGGTATATATGATATACTTATTTTACCAAGTTTAACTCATCTTGTTTATTGGTCGATACATTGATTCTTAGTCGATTAATTAACTATTTTCAACTTGCGGGAATCTCCTCAAAGAAAAAACCTTATTATCTGGTTTAACGTTAGTACCGCTAACCAACTGCACGCCAATCCTCCTTCTACAAAGGACTTAATGGCAAACTATATGTTATATCACTCACTCGATAGCACAGATCCGCACTACTGATGTGAAGCGACTAGATAACTTATGCCGTCCGAGACCACTTCCTGCAGTCATTGACGCCACAATTTGAACACCTTCCAAGCCAACCCATTCCAGATTCGAGTCGTAAAATCCCTTATACGTCAAAACCTGGAGAAAAGGATACGTTTGGTAAGTTGTTATCCAATTATAACACTTATTGGTTGGTCAAAGGATTATACTGCACTGGGTTGAGAAGCTCACATCATATAGGTTAGTCTTTTAACTATCCAAGACCAATCATATTCATATAGGATTGCAGAAAGTCTGTAATAAGGTAGTTTATTAACCAATCCAAAAACTTCGAGGAGACTGGGTCGGGGCCTGATATGGTAAGCATTTTTCGGATGAAATACTCCTAAGTTTGGAATCATTAATTATTCATTGAAAAAAAAAATTGTTCAGGAAAACATGTCCAACAAAACAGCCGATTAAATTTCAACCCAGGATTAGTGGTAATTGTCCTTTGAACCACTAGGCCCTGGGATATTTTGGGCGGACAAATCCTCAAAATAAAGTCCATGTTGTCGTCGTATTTATGTATTTAAGCTGGTTGCTTCCAACATTTAAAATGTCTGCGAATGCTAATTGCGTATTGTCATAAGATAGGGTACGACTTTACACGCGAAACTAGCCTCTCGATAAGTTTCGGTTTTCTGTCACTGGCTTTTGCCCCTCTACGTAACACCTAACTTCTGAGGTGGGGAACAGCGCATTCGTCCAGGCTGACTTGTGGATGCCTTTCTCCCTGTCTATCATCTTCCGAGAAATCATTTCTCGAGTTTGAGTAGTATTTTCGCACTGAAATTCCATCTTAAACTGTCCACGTCCACCCACATGATCCCAGAACCCTTGCGAAGAAGCATCCGTGCTCAGGCTGCCCGACGTTTTTGGTGTGGTCAATTGCTCACAAGTATAACTGGTTTAAGGTACATAAAGTTTTATACAAGATAAAAATGAAAAATTATGCAGAATCAACTGCTTTTTTGCCACTTAGTATAAACAAAAATTTTATGAAAAAAATCCCTTAGCTCGAGTACATTAATTAACACAATAAATGCATAAATGCTAAATATTGCTCTTTTTACCATAACACACATTTTACCTGCTGTATAAAGGCGATTAGTTGACTTGTTCCCCATTTATCGGGCCTTGGCAGGTTAATGTCTTTAAGATACAATATTAACCGTTCACAGTCCTTGGGTCTGTACACTCGACCAGTGTTTGAGCTTATGACCATGCACGTTTGTTGTAATTTTTGGAGAACATGAACAGGCGAAGTCTGTGCACTGCAGTGTACCATGGCTACTTGGGTTGAACGCAAGTTTTCGAAACAGTGACGAAGAAGCAATCTTTAAATGTCACAGGATAAATCTTAGTAACAATGGATCACGACAAAGGTGTAACCAACAATATAATTTTAAGTGTTAGTAATAATATTAAACTATAAAGAATAACAACAACTAGCACACTGGTAAGCTCAAGATATTATACTGAAATATCGCCCTCTGGGACCATATCTCAAACCAAATGAGAGTATTTCTGGTAAAGGCAAAAAAAAAATTAAACAAGACGATAGACATAGTTAATCGTCAATCATATTCGTATCATACTTTATGTTAATAATTGAAAACGTACAATCCATGTAAATTGTATAGTTTATGCATTAGGGCTGCATACCCCACATCAAGGTAACAGAACTCACAATACATCTAATTTCCCTTACTCTTTGCCACATCCCTCTGGGCCAACTAAAATAAATGGTTGTCTGTTGTCAGGCTGTAACCAAGGATTGAAGAAATCAAGTTGTCGTTTGATATCTGCTGTTTTGATAACTGGTAGATACCCAGAGGAACTCACAAGATCATCGACTCCAAGTGAATCTGGAACCTGAGAAAAAGATGAAAAGTTTAGTTAAGTTTGAAAATTAACAAAGAAATGGGAATACACTCGAAAATTTTTATATACTTATAATACTCATTAATAATTCATGAGGAAAATACAAAAGAAATTAATGTTTAATCTGTAATTATAAATGTGATACGAAATCCTCCTGATTTACATAGAGTTTTCCCTTGACTTTCTTGCCAAAACCATTTGTATCTTCACTATTTTTTGATGAACATTAATGTTTGCCTGTATTCCTATCATAAGTACTTTACAATATTTGCGCCGGTGTTGTATCGGACGTGCAATCACTCGTCTTTGGCTCATGTTTGTATATCCGATACAACACTGCCGATCATATTGTAAATAGTACTGGAGGTTAATATAAGTCGAAGAATTATAATATATTACGGAAAATTGTTAACCTTTATACAAGCGATGTGGGATTAAGAACTTGGGGTTAAGAACAAGTATTATTGTATTTACTCCAAGTGAAGGAATTCATACCGGACAGGTAAACCAAAACTTAAGCATGACACGAATTCGATTTTGCGAACTTGGTTTTCTCGTTCATGCATCTTCCATCTGAGTTATTAGACCAAGGTGGGAGCAAACCATGCGATGGTACTCATGTCCGATATTTCGAAACTAAATAGTTTCTTTCATATTAGCGCATACTACGTCTTGTGTTTCTAAAGTAACACAAACGATGTAGGATTACCAACCCCGGTGATGAACAATTTGTCCGGTATGGGTTCGTTCACTCTAAGTGACGCTAATAACCTTCTTCACTATCGACCTCTCTGAGAAAAGAATGATGAATGCTTCACCTCCAGTTGGTACGAACACAAACGATCAATGTTGCTATCGTAGAAGGAATCTAAAGGCTTTTTCTGATCTGGCGGTATTTCATGGGCCCAGTGGAAAATCTAGTAAAAAACAAACAGTAGTCGAATATTGCATTCAAACACAAATCTAAATAATGTATTTAACATATTGTTCAACGTGAAAATCGAAGAAAATTCCTTAACGAAAGAGCTTATTGAACCCTGCTCGTTATATTGCTTGGAAAAAAGAAATATACACGAAATAACTTATAAACATAACGTACTGGCAAGTAAGTTGCTGAGAAAGACAAATGACTTTAAGTATTTGGAAAGCACCAAACCTCTTTCAGAAAAAAAAAACATTTTTAGTGACATTTACAGTAAAAAAGCATACATAAAAAATCATAAACCAATCAACAATGCTGGACGGTATAACCACAGCACAAATGAAAAAGGATGCAATTATCAATAAGATAGCAAGTCTTAATAATGATCTCAATGAATAATACGTGTACGTTTGTAAAAATACCACAGTGTTTATTTAAATCATGCTGAGCTTTCGACTTGTTGACTCAAGTCGCCTTTAGAGCAATTACCGGCCTGGTTGTTGGCTGGCGTCACATAAATAACACCATGCTGACGAATTATTCTACTAAGATATCGTGTACGGTTCCCGATCGTGGTGTACAATGGAATA
>JBAHVQ010000040.1:1133581-1149001 GCA_036872915.1 Nanipora kamurai
ATATGTCCCACATTTGCGAGGCATCAAAGGTGACTGTAAATAGCAGTTACCTTCATCCTGCTCATCCGCACTACACTGATGAGGCCCGAAAGGCCGAAACGGTTCCGTCTGTAGTTATATATATATATATATATATAAAATTCCTAACGCTATTACGACAGTGCTCAATGCTTGTAGCAGAGCTATATGTAGCAAGTCAAAGACGGGACAGTGACTGTCTGATGACCGTGCATGTTTGCACGTGAAACTCCAAGTAACAGTCATTAAAAGCTTTATTTTAGTATGATTTTGTCCCATCTTTGTCTTGCTTCACTACTATATATACATATCTGTCGTCTGTGGCAAGAAACACATGTAACTTCAACATATTCCAGCCTGTGATCTACCGCCAGCGAGTAATCAATCGATAAAGAAGTAAAAATACACAAACAAACATCAGAAAGTGACACATCTCTTGGAAATTTCAGTATCCCTTCAGATAACGGACGTTACGGGAAGTCAACCTACCAAGGGCAACTGAACTGCTTATATTTTTTCAATATTATCACAACAATACGTTAAACCTAAACTTTCCAGTGCGATAGTGAGGTCCAGAAAACTTTGCGGGACGCCATTTTGGCTGTCTATGTATTGACACACTCCTGTATTACACTAAAAGTAAAGCGAAGTAAAGTTTCTTTTTTTATTTATTCTACATAAGTGGATCAGTTATATCTAAGCAGTTTTCCCGAAAGGTTCGAAAAGGGCTACACCTTATTGGTCCATCATTAAACGTTATCAGTTATACCTACGCCGTTTTCCCCACAGGTCAAGTTAGGGTGACACCTCATGCGTCCAGTATTACTACCGAAGAAACTTGAGTGGCTGGACTAAGGTAAACACTTTAGAGGCAAAACTAAAAAGGGAAACACATGGACGCTATCGCTGTTCCACCAAATCCGCAAAAATGTCTTGTGGATCCTGTCTTGCCAAAACAATTCTATGGAATGTTTAGTATATTTTGCCCGGAAAAGTACATTTCAGTCATGACCTCAGCAAATTGTCCTCCAAAGACACCGGCTGGCAATGCATTGAATATCTTGTCTTGCAAATGTACGCCTAGGTAATATTATGTGCACCTTGTCCTTCAAAGCACGGTTATGAATGTTAATTTTTGTAATGACACATAAATTTTCAGCACGTGTCCGTGGGAGCTTGCAGATAACATGCAAACGTTTGTCAACCTCGAGTATTCAGAAAAACGATTTCTCGGCCTTTGGGGGAAAATCCAATCCGCCACTTTCAGCCAAGAGCGTCACATCAATCATCAGAGGGTTCCAGGTCCAATTCGGGTTCGATTCCTATCTGGGGCTCACAAATCGTATTTCTGACAACACGAGCTTGACTACTGCAAAATACAGTTAAGCCATTATCTGTGTATTTTGTCCGGTAAAGGGACCACCAAGCAATCACTTGTGCATCTTGTTAACTAAGAGCTAAAACTGTTGCGTGCATGATGGGATATCACATTCAGCAACGTCTTCTTCAATTCATCTGAGTAAGGTGACAGGTACAGGCCCAAACGTTTGATTATAAGGCGTATTTTTTCGGCTAATCAAACAAATCGTTCTGAGAAGAGTTGAGTTGCTTAATGGATGTTCTACCTCGCAACATCACAAAAATTCGTCAGAGCGTTTACAAAATCGTTACCAGCCAATTTCTCATGCAATTTATCTCGTAGCAATATAACAAAACAAGTTACACGACTAAGTGCCCAATGTAACATCACTTTAAGAAGAGGATGATTCATGCAGTAAATTTTTAAAGTTCCTTTTTCACAATTAATTCGAATTATTATTTTCAGGAACTGACAAATGTACATAACTCTTTCCCTTTCCAAAGCAACAGTAAATAAATTTATCAAAATATCGCACCTCGACGTCAGCAGTAACTCCGACTGGTCGCTTTAGTGGCACAATTTCTCCTTCCAGTGATTTCATAGCAATTATATTCTTGCAGCCTTCGTCAAACTCAACGTTGTGTATACCGGCAAAAAGCTTTTTAAGGTGTGATTGAATAACAACAGGATTGGTGGACTGACCAAGAATTTCAAGCAGATCATCATCTCCAATGAAATAAAATCGCGGAAACAAAGAACGTTTCTCCTAGGATTTGAATTAAACGCCTTGTTAACAGCAAAATATAGAATTTGTTATTACAAACAAATTTTAAATAATAAAAGATAGCTCATTGTAGTTGTTGCCTCCGGCTGTTAAGGGTACTTGTAGCCCTTTCGTATACGAGCCGGGGACGTATACAATCTGAAACATTCAATCCCCCTCCCTAAAATATTCTTAAAAGGAATAGTTATAGTTAAATCCCAAAATTCAATATCCGGTATCACTCACTTCTAAGAATTCGTTGAGAGATTTTTGGCATCGTTGAAGTTGGTCCAATAATGTTACAAGTGTGTTTCGTATTCCCGAGCGAGCAACAAGGGACAATACGCGATTATCGTTCGTGACATCCACCATTATTGTCCTGCAACAAGCCAAACATCAGTTGTTATCTATACCAGCAAAAAACTGCAGGGTATAAACGAAAATACAGTGTGTACAACGTTCATTTTAAAAGTTACGTCTGTGAGCAAAGAGATTTCATTGCACTTAAAACGCAAGACAGGCATCGGCCCAGTATTTTTAAATAGCGTTAAATACATTGAAGGACCATTCTTTACATATGAGCAATCAATCAGCTGCCAGATTTTTAAATAGTTTTGCAATGCAAAGTGTTTGAATAGTTTTTGCTTGAGCTCCAGAATCGGTTAGATTCGCATCCAAGTTTACATGCATGAAGAGGCATTGATTCAAGAGATGAATTTACCTAAAATCATTATCTACTCTCCTAAATCTCCCTTGTTCTTTAGGTAGAGCACCTCGGCCAAAAATAGGTTCTAGGTAAACCCACTTCCTTTGGATCAGGTTTAGATTATGTAGGTATTCATCTAGATCAGCCAATCGCGTCTCCCACAGCGACGCTTTATCAGCAAATCCTTTATAATATGGCGAGTCTTTCAAGGATTGAAGTAGACACTGATTATCGCCAACCTGTAAGATAAAACAGCAGTGTAACGTGAAAGGCTTGCTTTTTTAACGCGAAAGAATTTAAGGTAGTTCTTCAATGAAAAATACACTTGTCGCTTTTTAAGATAATCTTGAAGATATTTTGACAATAAGTAACCATGCAAGGTTTCGTTGGAAAATTCGTTGAAATAAAGGTTAAAAAAAAATAAATGTTGAAATAATTGTATGTGAGAAATCTGAATTTTGAGCGCCGTCATTAAACTGGCAGAGTTTGGAGAGACTGAGTCAAGAGTTGTCTTGACGTCATAGTCTGAATAAGCTTGACTCCGATTGGCTCTGATCTGTTATTACAAAGGCTATGACGTCAAGTCCTGTCTTTAATTAGCTGTGCTAAGTTTTGCCACTTTAATGGCGGCGTCCAAAATTAAAACTTTACAGATACAATATAGACTTTATTTCAACAAAGTTTGCTGCGAAACTTCGTATGGTTTCTTATTACAGTGATATCTTTAAGATTATTTAAAAAATGACAGGCGGAATTTAACTTGGAGAACCACTTTAACCATGTTCAATGAAATATTTCGCATCATTTATCATACGCACCAAACTTAAAGCAATTCCCGACATGTAAGATACAATAGGCGAAAAGCCAATACCAATCACCAAAATAAAATAGTATCTATCCTAACTTGCAACACCTCTGTTTTATCACATCGATTACGCAAGAGGTTATTTCACATACTTCGTTTCTTATTCATGATACATTGTTTCTCAATAATTTTACACTCGTGGGTCCTAAGTGACCAGTGTACTGCAAATTATGTTCAAACCACAGTTGTTTGGAGTTTATTACTTTTGCAAAGCCAAATTATTTATTATACATTTTACCCAAATGAATCGGTAATACCTGATTAACAAGATCCTTCCAATCTTTTATAATTGAGATCTCCTTCCCTGATGAATCAATATATCCAGTCAAAGTAAACACAGCACCAGCTCCCCAAAGTTCTAGCTCACGAAGGGCTTCACGGATAGAAACTTCACCTTGAGCGCGACTGTTTAACTCCTGTGCAAGATCGCATATTTTCAAGAAACAACACAAAATTTAGAATTGCAACCTTCGACCTAAAAGAACTCTGGATATTTTCAGATATTTATATTCCTTCTTAATTTATATTCATCAATTGGACAATCCGTCCGCCATTGTAGTTTAAATAACCGCTATAAATATCCGAATCAACACTTCGACGAAGCCTTTTAAAAATGGTAAGCTTTTAAATGATAACGTAAGCTTTTGAAGTGGTAAGGTTGAAGATAGTATGAAAACTTGAAAATTCGAAATCATTGTCCTGTTGATCGCCCCAGAAACCGCAGAAATACTGGGTTCTTGGAAATCAGCGCGGGCTATGATTGGTCACTGTGAAATTTCAGGCAATTACAACTCGTACAGATTACCCATAGCCCAGTCGTTTAGGGGTTTTCGATACTGGTCAATTAGCCTTGCTCTTTACCCAGATTAAAGTTTGATACATTGAAAGTAGCCTATTGAGCAGGCATAAATCCGCTGATAATCCTGCAATTTTTCACACTAACGCATCCAACCGTCCGCCTATCCATCCTCAGATTCCGGTAGCCTCTACCATTAGGCAGGGCTCTCTAACGCTGCAAATTATTCTTATTGGTCTGGATTCATCAAAAATCGGTACACATTATAAGGTATATAATATGTAAAAGGAAAATTTATCGGTCCAAGCAACTGGTAGCTCCACATTTTTCCGGTGTAAGCGAACGTTTGCCGGTAAATACCGGTCTAGCGGAATCTCTGCATCCTTTTTCTCCTTTTTTCGCACTCCGCCGCTTTTATTTTTAATTTTACTTTTTCATCTCTTGTTACCTTAATTGCATCTGCGTTTAAAACGATATCGTCAGCCACTTTGATAATATCACCAAATGTTAGTTTTTCCAAGGTCGTTCCTTTTGGCAGTTTTAACAACCTGAACATATCCAACCAATGGTCAGCAGAAAGCTGTTCTCCTCGGACAAATTTCAGCAATGGATGAATAACCTAAGTTCAACCGAACTGAATATTAATATCAAATTAAAAATACGCCAAAATCAGAATTCCAATTCAAAGTTAAAAGTTAAAATCAATAATTATTAAAATTTCATAAATTTGAGATATAACCTTGTATTTTTCGACTTCTTTCTGCAGTCTCACAGTCATTGTTGTTGGATCGCGGTTCTTTAATTCGTCAGTCCATACCAAAAGAAATTCTTCAAATTTATAAGTGTGTCCTCTGGTAAATGATAAAACTTGACAGGATTACATTAAGTACAATTATTAAAAAGGTATGCAAAAACAGCTGTATTGAAAGATTGAATTTCAGATGCCGCCATTTCAATGGCAAGAGTACTATCTTTAAACGTTTTGTGATTTCAAAAATGGCAGATTTTGACGTCATAGCCTAACGACAAAGCTGTCCATAGCCTACAATAAAGCTGTCGAAACTGCGACATCAAAAGCTTTCCAATGAAATGGGGAAAAATACAAACCTGAACGATATCCAGTCTTCTTTAGCTAAATCATTTAATCCATTATTAAACTGTTCAAAAAGAACCCAGTTAGATTCATACTGTTCAAGATCAGACTTGAGTTCGTCAGCCAACGTAAACTCTGGCTCTTGCACACCAAAATGTTTACACTCAAAGCTAAAGTATAAAGAAACATAAACTACAATAACTAGTAGTAATGCAACAATTATAACAAAAACAACAACGGCGGAAAAAACGACGACGACGATTTAACAACGCAACATTGAAATACCTCCAGAAGGGTAAAGACACGACAAAATGGGTATAACAGATGGCCTTTATATGCCACAAACTATACTTGAGATGCCAGATGTTATAGTTAAAGAGAATGCATGAATATAGAATATGGCCATGAAGACGAATGTCGTAAGTTAAACCTACATTAGTTTCGCTTTGTTTTCTTCCAGTTCGTTAAACTCAGCCCTTCGCTCCTTGATAGAATTAACGGCATTAATGCAAGCATTGGTATCACCTTCCATGTCGACATCTTTAGGTTTCAGCTGATGCCATCGCGCCGAGAACTTGTCTAGATCCTGTCTGAACGCATTCACTCTTGATTCAACATTGCTCTTCATCACTTCCACCTGCCAATACGAAAACATTAAATGTCACTCATACATAACCCACAATCTTAGACAAAATCGGTTAAAATGCTAAAGAAATTTGAAAAACTCATTAATAAATCCCTTTAATACCATTTAAAAAACGTTTAGTACGTGTTTTTTTACCAGCAATTTCGCTACTCGTTTTTAAATTAGTACTGATTCATGATAAGTCAAAATTGTTTCAACTGTTTTGTCCAAGATAACAGCACTATTTTTCCAAATAAATTTGTCCAAAAACTCCATAACTAGATATTTGTGTATCCCTAACTTGCTGGTGATTACATCATCACTGGCCAACATGATGCTTTCTTTAAATTTATTTGATCAGCTATACCTGTTCTTTCACCATTAGTTCGTGGCTTTCCATCATTATTTCGAATTTATCCCATCGTGCTTGTAACTGTCCAATCTGCTCAATTCCTTGCCCGGCTACCGACCGTAGCAATCTGTTCTTGGATTCGGCTTTTTCGAACAGCGGATGGATCTTTAATTGGCCAAAAAAATTGATCAAGATCAACAGTTTAAATGAAAACAATAACCGTTTGGTTACAAGTATTTCGGTTGTTGCAAAGATGGAAGCATTGAGAAGGCATTACAAACGACCCCTACTCAGTCTTGACGTACTAACTTTAAGTATGCAAGGACATAGTTGCCATGACATAGAGACACGTGCAACACCGCTGCACCACCAACACCTCAACATTTGAGCATCCGTAAGTGTCTTTACACTCCTTTGAATACCGCATTTGTTCCTCAACCTGACAAAAGAACTGAATTCAATGCTACTTTCCTTCAGCTTGCGATTTTTGTTACTTATTGCCGATAAATTACCTGCTAACAGTGGCAGACCCTAGAGGGGGTGACTGAGGTGCCCATAAGAAAGAATTATTTCCTGACATGAAATTACAATCATTCGGATTTTCTCACGCTCCATTGATGATGGAATTGGCAACGAAATGCCTGATATTTTCTTGGTACCATCAAAATTTGGGGCATGTTAAGCGTTTGAAGCGTAACAGCTAAAAAGACGACATTAAACTGTTGCGCATAAACTCAGCATTGTTGTTTTTCTGTGTTAATTTTAAGTTTAAACTGTCCAAAATCGCATTAAAGAACTTTTTGACTAAGACTTCGCGCAGTTCTAATCAAGCAACCTGTAGTTTGAACATTTTTTTGTAAGAACTGTTTTGTACAGTGTCTTTTGCTGTCAACTATCAAGTTTCTCCTTAGTATTTTGGGAAGGGTCCGCCACTGAGTCAGCTGTACATCATTCACAATTTGTCGCACCTCTGGTATCTTTTTACTCAGTTCCGCGTGCTTTTCATTAGCCACTCCAATTTCCTCAACTGTCTGTGGTCTACTTGCTAAATCCTCCATCCCGTTTGTCACAAAATTATCAATGGTTTGGATATGGTTGGTTATGTGTCTCCTTAAGCAAGTGAGCAACGAGTCAAATAATTGTTGAATAAGATCATCGATAGTCGACTTCACTGGAGATGTTGAAACAGTTACGCAATCGACTTTAACAGATCTGTCAAGATAAAAGTAAAGATAAAAATGTCAAGATAATATCATCACTTTATTTATTCATGGAGCTTGCTCTAATAAATTGTACTTATGTCTCTCCCCGGTTTTCCACTTCACACACTATGAAGAAAGATCATCTTTGTGTCAAAGATTGTGGTGGCAGATTATTTTACTCATTAAAGGAAAAACCATCTGTCACCAAGGGGTCAAGTAGTTTCAAATCCTATCTCCTTAACTTCTGGTGCCAGATTCAGTCAACAGTGACTGATTCGGACTTTAGCATTTTACTCTGGCTAATGCCAGAGGATTTTGCTTGTCAAACGGATAACACTCTGTCACCAAGAGGTTAATAAAGTGCAAGTCTTCCATAACCAGTAAAGAAGCCTTTCATGAAGACGCACGTTACTGTAAGCTCGTTTCGTACAAAAAGTATACCTGATTCTCCTAGGAGACAAACCTGTAACCATCTGATGACTAGTGAAACAATCTAACCTTTGAGCTACATACTTACAGCTTGCTGTGAGCTCCTTGGGGTAATGAATGTTGCATGCTTCTCATGGTACAAGTGTGTATATTTGTTTTGTAAGACATACATGCGGCCTAGGCGAAAGTCTCCATTTGTCATTTTCAACCAATCGGATGGTTACAGTTACGTCACATGTACGTTTCTACAAACTCAGTCTAAATCCGCACCATTTCTACGTTACCTTTCATATTCAACAGTTGATTCAACAGTTGATTCAGCAGGCTCGTTGCACCGTTAAGGCTGGTACACCGAACGCGTGATGAGACGCCGTAACCGCACGCCATGACGTGTGGAAATTAGCTAATTTTCAAGCGTTACCCATCCGGTTATGGTGACGTGTCTCGGTGTAATCCTAATCCCCCCCCTCGTTCAGCATAGAAAGCCACACAGGTTCAATCTCTACTAAACAGAATTTTATGCTAATGAAATTTTTATTTTGTCTCATGAGCTTTCAGACAGAGTTGATTAAAAAACACAATTGGATGGTAGGGCTGGTCCTACCAACATGCAAATCCGCAAATTAAATAGAGCCGTCGAACGCAATGCAAGTGCCCCGGTTCCCGGGCTTGCCGCCAGCAGTAATATACATCAGGGCTGGGGTTGAATAAGTGGGAAATGGCTCCTAGGGTGGTTTCTCTGCTGGGTGGATTTTCCACAAGAGGATTTTTCTGTATGGGTGATATTTTAGTTCTATAATATGAGCTATCAAGTGCATATATGTCACACTAAACGCATCATTAAACATTTGCAATTTTAGTTTCCCGTCTGCGTTTATATAGCTCATCGGTAAGAGCGTGTTCACCAGTTATCAGATTGACGGTAAGATACAAGTTCACGGCAACCAGGAGAAAGATCCAACATACCAAATGTTACTCTGCTTTGTAAATTTTATGAACGTAACTTAAAAAGTTCACGACCCAACGTTTCGACACTCCGGTCTAGTGTCTTCATCAGGGGTGATCTAAGCGTCGTAACGAGTTCCTTTTATGTTCAACTTTGAGTGATGATCTCATCTATTGATGAGATCACCCCTGATGAAGACACTAGACCGGAGTGTCGAAACGTTGGGTCTTGAACTGTGATTTCTTTAAGTTACGTTAATAAAATTTACAAACCAGAGTAGCATTTGGTATGTCAGTTGTCAGATGTTAGAGACTCAATTTCTGTCAGAAACTCTGAAATATTCTTTCTTACACAGTCTTTAAGAACGCCTGCGATCCGCGGCACAATCTAGGTTCATACGTCCATGACAACTTAAAACTCTTTGCAATTTCTTACAAGGCTTACCCAGGTAGTTTTTCTGCTTCCCTTCCCTTGACCTTGAGAGCCTTGAAATTTCTCTCCCATTCACTAGTTGACTGCAGATATTTATCCACTAAATCATCAATGTCAACCATGCCGAGCACCACCCAGTCCTTATAGTCGTCGAGCACCTTCGCTAACCGACAAAACAAATCTTCAGCCTTCGCGTAAACCACTGAAAATGCTGAAGCGTGACGCTCGATGACTGGTGGATAGATACTGTTATCGTCACCGACACCACGAAAATGAAGAGGAATTGATATAAACTTCTTCATTTCTCTGTAATACTTGGCACGCACTTCTTCCAATGGTGGACGAAATTGAAGTTTCTGTTGCCTGCAGGAAAAAAAGAAAATGTGCGAGTTTGACTTAGCAAATTGCAGTTTAAAACTATTATAAACTTTATTGTGTCTGGTTATACTAACTGTAGTAAGCGAAGGGCTCAGAAAAACTCTGAGCCAGACGGTACTCGAGCCTGCTACTTCGTGAATGCCAACCTATAACCAAGTTACGAAACTTGAAGTAGTTATTTTACCCAATTTCCACGAAACAAGTGTTTCTGTAAAAAACGGCTACAGAAACACTTGCATTTTGCTCAACCCCCCTATTTCGTGCAAATAGTGGTTGCAGCCGTGTTGTAAATTGCGCAGTAAATAAGTTACTGAACGCTCTATCATTCAGCTGTTTTGTGCATTTGATTCTCTTTATTGGATTTGTCAAAGGCGAAACAACAAACCTACTCCAAGACTGTCGGGCAAAGAGTGGCGATACAAAAGTGGTCAACTTATGGCAAGTCTGGTGGTATATGTGTGTAAATGTCTGTTGTTTAATGACATGCTGTTGTGACGTCAACAAAATATTCCATAATTTCAGTACACTTTTAATATTGTCTTTGTCAATGTCCTTTAGATTAGGATCACATTCAAGACTGTCTTCCCAAAAAGAGTAGGTATGAAGTTTAAGAATGCTTAAAAAGTGCCTGAGATACAGTATCTATTGAAAAATGTCCTATAAATGCAGTAAACTTGTAAGAACTTTGTCTAAATTTATGTACTATTTAGAACACATGGTGCGAGTGTTTTGAATGGCTTAAAATATTCATATTCATTAGGCGTATTGACCAATTGCGATGGAAAAAGGATATGCGTTCCGGCAATAGATAAATAAGAGCGTGCGCTGGGAATCGAAACCATTGTACTTGGACAATAAGAAAAAAGTAATCACATAGGGTGACCAATCTACCTGAAAAGGCGTCCAGATAGTTCACGAGATTCGAAAGAGGCTGCCTCTGAAGCTCAAGTTGTAATGTCAGATGCAGTCTTAATTGCATATTTTATTTCAGTAAGTGATTAGTTGGAACTGTAATTTAATAACCATGGAAGATTCAGAAAAGCAATACATTGCTTATGTTCTATGTTTGTCTCATTTCTCATTATATTTAGGTCTGCAGAACTAGTAGGATTATTAGGATTTCAGGACTAGTGGAGTAAAATAGGTAGAAAATGAAATGCAAATGAACATGAGGCATTATATAATGTCACACAGTGACATTGTTCTTCCAACTTACCACACTATTTCCCTGGGGGCGCTTTCAATTCCCTCCTCGGGCTTTAGAAATGTTGAGTGTATTACCAGGTCTAAAAGCTTTGTCACGTGTCGAAAAAATATCATCCGATTGATCAAGACGCCTATTGAACATGAATGAGTACTTTAATCCGAAATAATGATCGCATACATAATGCTCACAACGTTCGAAAATCATAATATGAGTTTCAATGTTTTTTATGACTTCAGGGGAACGTCACCAGATTACGTCACCAAGGAACAGGACCTCGCCAACATAATCCATATAATCCAATTACTATTTGTGGTATACACAATGTAAATTTATTGACAGTTAAGCTTTCGTCCCGTTGCCTAGGGACTTCATCACAGCATCAAACATTGTGTTAGCTGGTGCCACGTAAACGACTAAAGCAACGGAAAGCTCACGCAAGCGAAGATGTTATTTTATTAATTCAAATTCAAGATACTATGAAGGTAATTCTATGTCTCTTGTGCAAAAAGAGCCAACCAAGTACGGTTTAAGGGTTGTCCTTCCTGTAAACTCGTCAGAATCACAATCGATTCCCCTACACGTCTCAAGAGGTACTGATTGTCACTGCCAATAAGTGATGACTCATCTTTTATCTGATCTTGTGGTCCTTTTCCCACGCATGTTTTGCTACTTCGGATTTTTCAACCTGCACCTTGGAACAACAGGTCTTGTGTTCGGTTCGATAAATTTCTTACCGTTTCCCCGATGTAACTCAAACCGCACTCACACGGAATGCGATAAACTCTAGGCTTCAAGAGAGGGTTAGCCTTGACTTTATGGGTATTACCCATATCTTGGTATCTTGTATTTGAACTAATAAAATTACATCTTCGCTTGCGTGAGTTTTCTGTTGCTTTAGTCGTTAACGTGGCGTCAGCTAACACGATGTTTGATATTCTGATGAAGTAACTAGTCATATATAATGTCTTTGTTGTTCCTTAAATATGTAATACCTACGGAAAATTACATGGCAGCTAAAACGAGCTTTCCTTAGCAATGCAGCATAGCAACGGAATAGGAATCGTTTACAAGAACGCTTTGTGGAATATATTAAACTCTTACTTAAAAATAAGTTCGATCTTAATTTCAGGTAGATTTTCATTTAGTGCCTCCAGCCCCATCTGATACTGGTGTTCAAGTGCTTTGTAGAGCTGACGATCCCAGTGCATCTTCCATGGTTTCATATTTTCCGCCTTAAAACCCTGGAGTAAACAAAAACAACGCAGTTAAATTAAGAATTTCAAGCGCATAAACAAGGATAGACATACAAATATTGTAACTACCACGATTACCTGTTGGACAAGATTTGCCATGATCTGCCTTATCTCCAGCAAGCCCTCCTTCCACCTTGGCTGCTGTCGTAGCAAATCAATGCCCATAAGCTGTACGACCTAGTTATAATAAATTAGAAACGGTTGAAAAGTAGGAAAGAACGTCCTTGTAGATAGAAGCGTCACCATAATCTTATCTTAATAACAAACTCTCTAACAAATCAGCCCCCGACTTCTGGCTCTAAACATGATCAATAAGTTAAAAAAATATTGACAATGATTTTAAAGTAGAGCCTTGCGTAGGTAGTGTTGAATGACGTGTATAAAACTATATAAAACTATAAAAAACACCACCTACTTTACATGTCATTTTACGTTTCACTCCGATGAAGGGTCTTCGCTCGAAATGTCAGTTCCACGAAGTTTAACTTTTGGGCAGTTTCCCAACCTTTTAGTTTTATATACGTTAATTAAAGAAACAGCCGGTTTCCCTGTTTACTTCCAGTGAATAAGACTACCAGCAATATCTTGCAGCATTTTAATGCTAATATTTAATTCCCAAAGAGAACGTACACACAGTTACTTAAGTTAGGTTTGGCGACTAAAAAATTTGCCTCGCTTTAAACTATGGAACCATTTGCAGCAACAACTTTAATAGTTATACGAATGAGTTTTGACACGAGCAGATCGGTCATCTATAGACCCATTGATGACGTAACGTTTTTGTGTTTAGCATTGTATGTTAGCACTTTGTATACTACTCGCGTCGATCTTAAGTCGAACGCGTTAAGACCTAACCAAATTTAGATCTAACCCAATATCTAAACCTGTAACCCAAGGTGCAAACTTAGCTTTGTGGAACGGGTCTATTGTCTTTCCCCTCAATTACTTATCCAGGCAATAATCTCATTTTACAAAGCGTTTTTTTAAAATATCACGTATGATACGCATGCTCTGATTAGGTTACAAATGTGTTTGGATATGATAAACTAAACAACAAATTTCCCGCCGAAAGTTCACTGAAGTTTGTGTTGCTCGTTCGTTCGTTATTATTTTATAAAAGAAATACCAAACCGGGTTTTTCTATTGGGATACTGTGATTCAAGCACTTGGAATGTTCCTCGACCTGGCAACCTGGGATTATCCATTATCGACAAAATTCCTGTTTACGATTCGCTCACGAAAGCTTCAATACTTCCTGATGAATCGTATACATTAGGTCGAACACTTGTGTGCGATAATGATATCGTGTAGAACAGGAGTGCAGGCAGAAATTACGTTCTGGGGAGTTTAGATCAAATATCACCTGTATAGGGCATTAATGTCATAGATTATCTTCATTATACGGTTTTTACGGCTTATTGACGAAGCTTTTAGCCATTTGTGATAGCAATGGGTAGTTTCTGGTAGCCCCTAAATCCCCTGTTAAACCCATAGTGTAGAACAGCAATTACTTAACCTGATACTGAGAAATTAGTACAGAAAAACTGAAAGTCCTTCAATCATATTTCGATCCATAACATTGTCCTAATCATAAACTCAACGTGGATAAATGGGAATTCTGTAAGGGCCAAAGTCTGCAGCTAATATCCTCAGGAAATGTAAGTTAAGGCTCAATTCTTTTTTACCTTTTCGCCGATAGTTTGATGACATTTTCTGAGTCTTCTATTCTCCGTCGTCAAGCGATCCGCCGCTTTTTGTAGTTTATTGATATAATTTTCTAGTTCTGCAGGATTGTCCCATGTTACTTGAGTCTTTTTGTCGCTGTTTCGAGAACCTTGTTTAGGATTTTTAACAAGCTTTTCAAACGCTAGGGCCGAATCTAACATCATGGCTTGTTGACTTGGAATCATTTGTTGGTCGATTGTATTATAAAAGTGGGCTACCTAAACATATACAGTTTGATTTAATTCATTTCAATTTCAACACTTTTAAGAGTAAAGTACAAGACAGCAATAACTGATAACCATATATTTAAGTATGCATGTCATCTATGAAGTAAATCATGAGCCTTGCAGCAACCAGTTTAAAACACGATAAAACAATTTGAAAATGATACGATGAAAACTTTATAAAACCGCTGTCCTTGTGTCAAGACTGCTCGATAAAATTAACCTCCGAAGATCAACTGGGACCCGGGCCCAGTTGTTCAAAGGACGATTACCGCTAACCCTGGATTGAAATTTAATCCGCTCTTTTGTTTGACATGTTCTGCTGAGTGATTTAAGTTCAAACTTTCTACGACAACATCTTTCTGTATTTATACGATATCTGAACAAGAAAGTTTAAAAATCCTTTCCTGGATTACGAGCATTTCATCCACAAAGTTTTCACTATTCCTGTATTAACCTAATCGTCGTTCGAACAACCGGGCCCAGGTGGATAAAATGCAACACTTGGTCCTCTGATTGGAAATCGAACCCTCGCCCATGAGAATCTAATGCAGTGGACCAGATGAGCAGGATCGGGGGGTTGATTCCCACCCGGAGGCGCAATGAATATCAAATAACTTCGTCTTCCTTCTCCCAAGTTTAAAAACTTTAGATGAATCAAGATAAAGTTAAATTATTTCCATGGTTTCAGGGATCAACCACCTTGTTAAGGAATAGCCTATTCCTTAAACGTTTATCTTGTTGATTGACATATATACAGCTATTTCAATGAAGGTTGTTCTTTAGAAATCTAAAATATGATCCCAAGAAGTATTACTGAAACCTAATTATCAAGTTAGACTTTGTTCTCGCACAGCTAGTTTTCAAACAAACACCGTTGACAGGTGCTCTTCCATGATACTTACCGGAGTCATATTTTAGGTTTCTATGGGACAACCTTAACTGAATTTGTCGTGTGTAAATATATAAATATATATATATATATATATATAGTTCAATCTACAGACACGTGTTTCGCTGTTCTACAGCTCATCAGTGTAGCTTGG
>JBAHVQ010000040.1:1166625-1192572 GCA_036872915.1 Nanipora kamurai
TTAGTCTTGTTACGGAAAGAGCTGGTGTGGTTGAGGTAGCGTGTTTTGAAGGTGTTCTCGGTAAGGCCAGCGTAGGTTTGCACTTCCTTTGTCGCTTCATTTGTTACTGTGGCTTGGTAAACTACGGCCTTTGTTAGGCATTCACCTCGCAGTGGGCAGGCATCTTTCACAAGATGCCTGCCCCTGCCCACTGCTGCCCACTAAGCAAACACATCTGGAAATTAAAAGATACTAACACCTCATATACCATCAATTGGAAAATCATATACCGAAGTAAAATACCGAAGTAAAGCGACATACAAACAACCAGAGGCAGTCTTGAGTTACTTCATTTATTTCTTCTCACAACTAAGTAACTCAAGACTGCCTCTGGTTGTTTGTACATATACATATATGTATATATCCAACAAAATGTAACCCAAAAGCTACATAAGTGCCTTGAATAAATGCGCTCGATACCATCACAGGAATATATATATGTATATTATAAGAAGTGAAATTACTATTCTGAAATCGCTACTCTGAGTTTCACACGCTCAGGCGATCATCAGACAACTGACAGATCATTTAATTATTCACACTATTTACAAGTTCACAAATTGGGTTGTGTTACATGTCGGCATGCTCTAAAAAGTTCCGATCGTTTATTTAAAATGTTCTTTTATTTAAAATGTATTTATTTAAAAAATAAGATTCTTTTATTTAGAAATATTTTTATTTAAAATGTTCAAGGGACGTAAAAAGAACATTTTAAACAAATGAGCTTCCGGGCTTGACGATTCACCATTTTATTTGGTATTCCCGGACACTACAGCAGGCACTACAGCATCACAGTTAATTTTAGACTATTTGACCCATATTATGTAAATGAATAGTGGAAGCGAACTGTCAGTTGCCTGATGATCGTGTTGTAGACACGTGAAACTCTGAGTAGCAAACGCTCTTCTAACTTTATTAAAGTTATATATACAGTATATACACGTACAGATATACATAAATACATTTATCAAAAATACGAGCATTGGGTAATGCATTTCCAGAGTTTTGATTGGCTTAGCGGTCCTTGGAGCTCAGCTGTTATCATGGGTTTTACAAGATGTTTATTTTTGGTTTATCTTTTGTTTTATACATCTTTTCCTGCTCTAACTGAAAAAGTGCAAGAACATTTGCTATATTTTCCTACTAAGGCAGCCTATTTTTTTTGGTCTTTTCCTGGTGAATTATTAATGTGCATTTTAAACATATTTACAATACGTAAAATAATTTAGCTTTTTTACTGACTTCGGGTATGTTTTATTCTTTATATCTTAAATATTACAATACCCAAACCCAGATATGGACACACTTTTCATATATCAAGCACACTAACTTACCCTTTTGTGTTCATTCATGCGACCAACCAATGTATGGTTTTTTAATACGTCGTTGACGGAGTCCAACAACAATTTAATTGCACTGGCAATTTCTCTACAGAGACAAATTCAACACATGAAGGAGAGGAAATGCACTTCAGCTGTTATGTTTTGACATAGTCTGGGCGATGATATTTTAAGGACGAAATTTGGATCCACTATAGCTGATTTAATTTATCAAGTAATTTTTTGACAATGCGATTTGAAACGCGTAACAATATGGTTATGAATGTGCACAGATAAGAATATCCATAAAAACTACATTGTTCACTTTCATCAATGGAAATTACCTTAATACATCTATTTTTTGCGATAGTAAAATTTAGCGATTTTTAAAACTCTGCATTTAACGAGCACCTTAACTTAGCGATTTTTTGAAGATTTACAAGAGAAGAATGATAAATTTACGAAATGAAATTAGTGCGACAACTAATTTCTGCGATTCGATGAAAAATCGCTAAATTCGCTGAAATAAGTTGTCGCAAAAAGTAGTTGCATTAAGATACTATTTGGGACTTTTTTCCTTATAAAAATGACTGTTTGACGTATATTTTTTCTGACACCTTTTGAAAGTAAAGGACTAATGCGGGTAACAGGGCACACCTTTGGCGCGGGTCTTCGCACTGACTGCCGTATAGTAAATTCCGTCGTAATCATTACACAGCCATTAACACTGTGCTATGCCGCGAAGGAAACGAAAATGTAACTGAAGATTAAAGATTGTACACTTTTAAAACTTCAATGGTATCAAGCTGCAATTTGAAAGAAAAGTAACTGAAAAGAGTTCAATAATTCAAATTGCACTATTGGAGCTTCAAATAGACCTTATTTTTCACAGGTATATGAATGTTCAATCATCTAAACCACGTACTTGATTGTCTGTAAAAACTTTGTCCTGTCATGTATTTCACCAGGAATTTTACATAAGATCCTTTTGAGGGCTACAAGGCAAATATCAAAGGAATCAATGACATCTCTGCTAGAACTGAATGCCACTCCTAATGTCTACATTGAATCTGTAAGAATTCCTAACTGAAGAGATAATTAGTTGTATGTTTTTCACTTATATCTGCTTCACTAACATTTAGTTTTTTTTTCTTGTTGAAACTATTTAAAAAGAAAAGATATAAATATACAAACTTCTATCTCCAGGCAACGGTTTCTCAATCAACAAAAATTGGTTGAAGATTGCCTCGCCAAACAAAACTCGTAGTACACCTTTTGCCTCTCATTACAGCGAAAGAGGTGTTTATTAGAGCCATTGTCATCTTCAATAGTGCTTTTCAAACTTCAACAACGCCAATCAAATTACAATTGTGCTAAAAGTAAACTCATTTACGAGTACTTAAATATTCCGTTAAAAATTGAAGTTCAATAACGTCAAGGTAAAAAAAACATTAACATCTATGGTATTTCATTAGCGTCAATCAAAATTCAATGAGAAAAATGAGGAAATCAACAAAATAAAATAAAAAGTCAATAAGCGATAACGCATATATATTGATAAATGTCCTATGAAGAAGATTGGTAATAACAATTACCAAGACTGGCAATCTCTACAGGAAATTGTTGCACAAGATATAGCAATTGAAACGACGTTTTCAGTTGTGTGCGGCTAGAGTAAGCGTTTCGAGGACTGAACAAAGAAGGACACAGAAAATTCGCAGGATAACAGGGGAAGATTAATACAGTTTTTTGAAGAGCCAGAACAAGACTATATCTTTGATTGGCGGATACTTCGGGTCCAATCGATTAACTGCCACAATGATAATATCCAAACATTGTACATTCGAGAAGGGAGAATTGAGAGCCCTTATGAACCTTACCTTATCTTCCTGCGATATTCTCTCTCTCTTTCCTTGGTTCAGTCACTGTAACGTTCACTCTAACCGCACACATGTGAAAACCTGCTATCTTGTGTAATCGTACGTACAACATATACCCACACGTTATTGTTTTTTATCAACTTTTTATTTCATTTTGTTGATATCCCCATTTTTCGTATTGCATTTTGATTGACGAAAATGAAATTCCATAAATGTTAACGTTTTTCACATTGACGTTACTGAACTTTAATTAACGGAATATTCAATTATTTGCTGTTAATGAATATCTACTAAGCGCGATTGAAATTTGATTGACGTTATTGAAGTTTGAAACGCCTGTCGAAGATGCGAATCGCTCAAATGAACATCGCTTTGTTTTAATGGAGGGCAAAATGTGTAGTAACAGCTGAGAGCTAATTATCGAGTTACAACGGCACGAGGGATGTAAAAGACAAATGGAAGATGAGTGTTAAATTCGAGGCGGTAGGCGAGTATTTTTCTAGCTTCTCCAGTGTGTTTTTAACCTCCCGAGTTAAAGGCATTTCCAACTTTCATAGATTCCCTGATTCATTACTTGTTATAGAAATTGCGTAAATTTTACCTTGAATCATAAATGAAATTTAAGAACCATCGGAGTTATCACATTAAGAAGGCATTAGAGGGTTAAAAGTGAATAATTCACGTGATACATACAACATGAAAACGAGGCTGAAGTTAATAACGGTGTCGGTGGCAGCTTCTCTGATTGGGCTTGCCTCTTACGTAATAGCCACCATCGAACATTCACGTTCGTTATGAATGTTTTCGACAGATACACCTAACACACAAATTTCTTTATGGCCTCCATCGTTTCAGTAGATGGTGTTGGAGATGTTCCCAGCGTCGCTATTTCATTGACAAGATCGTCGCCCGCGTTCAGAAAAGCCTTCCAGCAGGCACGCTTTCTTTTACAGGAGAAGCTCCTAGTGTTGTCTGCCTCACTGACTGCATGAAATGCAGGAAGAGCAGCTGTCTTTACTTGCCCAAGTGCTTGTACAATCGGTCCTGGCTTGATTACTCTGTGGTTACGGCCTTTCCTGTTCCGAAGGGAACGTTGCCACAAAGTCTGGTTTAAGTTTTAAAACGAGAACAAAGACGTCGGTATCAGGAGAATGAATTTGGATCTCATTTGCACTGTTCGCTGTGGCGTCTGCAGCATGGAGTATCATCTTGTGTCGGCTTCTTCTACATCTTTATGGGTGGCCTTGCACTCACTTGCCCAGGCTACGACGAGATGTCTACCAATCTGGCTTTCTGCATGCTTAATTGCCATTTCAGCAAGGTAGACTATCAGCTCCATCTTGGTCATGGAGTGTGACAGAAGCTTGTTCATGGACGCTTTCGCGATATGATAGTATACAGGAACCTGACCAGTTTGTCTTTTTGCTCTTGTGGCTTCCTTCAAAGACATAGGTATATCATACCTATCAAATATCAGACGCAACTCGTTCCTTCATCCGTACTTCTGGTCAATTTTGGCAATGAAATGATCAGCAAGTTGGGCGCAGTTCTTGATGTAGTCTGGCTTGTCTAGGCACTGCAGCTCCGCCATGCCATCAATAATAAAGCTTCTGTAATACTCCAAGACCAAGATGGAGATGACAGTTTACCTTGCCGAAAAGGCAATTAAGCACGCCGAAAGCCAGATTGATAGACATTTCGTCGTAGCGTGGACAAGTGAGTCCAAGGCCACCCATAAGGATGTAGCCAGGAAGAAGCCGACATAAAGATGATACTCCATGCTGTAGACGCCACAGCGGACGGTACAAATGAGATCCAAATCCATTCTCCTGATACCGACGTCTTGTTCTCGTTTTAAAACGTAAACCAGAGCTTTATGCCAACGTTTCCTTCGCAACAGAAAAAGTCCATAACCACAGAGTAATCAAGCTAGAGCCGATTGTACAAGCACTTGGGCAAGCAAAGACAGCTGCTCTTCCTGCATTTCATGCAGTCAGTGAGGCAGACAACACTAGGAGCTTCTCCGGTAAAAGAAAGCGGGCGTGCTGGAAGGCTTTTCTGAACGCGGGCGACGATCTTGTCAATGAAATAGCGACGCTGGGAACATCTCCAACACCATCTACTGAAACCATGGAGGCCATAGAGAAATTTTTTTATTATTATTATGAACAATACTTTAACACGGTACAATTTCACCTAATAAAATAATTATTTACAAAGCATAGTAAAAAAAAAAAAAAGATCTTCCAACCGGCCGTGCTCACATTGATAAAAATAAGAAATAAATTATTTACAAGAAAATCATTTAAAATAAGTAAAAACAAAGACAGGATTACTTGGTGTTAATTTGCTTGTTTCAAGTTAGACTTAAAATTAGCAATAGTTGTAGAATATAGCGATGCAGAAAGACTGTTCCAGACTTCCGCACCTCTATAGGAGAATGCATTTTTCATATTATTTGTTTTTGGTTGGGGTAATATCAAATCAGCTCCCGATTGTCTTGTTTTGTGGTCGTGTACATCACTAACATTCGTAAACATATCACACAAGTAATCGGGGACTAATCTATTTTTTTACCTTATACATAAAATTTGAAAGTTGTTGCATTCTTCTTTTTTCGAGGTTCGGAAGTCCTAGCTTGCTTAATATATCAACCGATCATGTCATATAATTCTCACGTGTGATTATTCTTAACGCTCTGTTTTGTAACTTTTGTAATTTAGCTGCTAATGTTTTACCTAAGCAACCCCACACTTGAGCACAATAATCGAAATAAGGTTAAATTATGGAATGATATGTTGTCATTAAGGTATTGAATTCGACTGTATCTCGGAGATTTCTGAGAATAGCGAGGCCTGAGGTGTCCTTTTTTGAAATGTGTTCGACTTGAGTAGCCCAGGTTAGAGACTCGTCTATCATTAGACCCAATGATTTTGTCGTCTCAACTCTCTTAATTTCTAAATTACCTACTTTAATAGCAGGATCAGTAGTCACTTGACTAAGCCTCCTCTTAGAACCAATTATCATGTATTCGGTTTTACTGCTGTTTAAAGTCAATTTATTTGCGGACAGGCAACTTGCAACTTTATTTAAATCTCTATTTAATGTTTCAGTAATTACTTTAATATCATTATTTGATGTTGCAATTTGGGTATCCTCCGCAAACATGTCTGGTTTTGCCCCGGCGTTTGAACATTTTGGTAAATCATTAATGTAAATTAGAAATAATAATGGGCCTAAGCCAGAACCTTAAGGTATGCCCGTTTTCATAATTAATGGATTTGACAGTTTACCATTCACGCAAAAATACTGGGTCCTATTTGATAGATACGACTCTAGCCAACGATATGCCGCTCCCTTTATTCCACAAATTGCTATTTTGTCAAAAAGTATAATGTGATCGACAGTATCGAATGCTTTTTTCAGATCCAGAAAGACAATCCCAAATTTGTGTGTCAGGTGTATCTGTCGAAAACATCCACGACGAAAGTGAAAGACGTTCCATGGTGACTATTACGTAAGAGACAAGCCCAATCAGAGAAGCTACCACCGACACAAGGAGCATTTCGTGAAGCAATTCTGCGTGCCCACTACTAGGCTATAGTGTGGAACAACGATACCGTCTCAAATCTCCACCTACCATTTCCAGAGAACAATGGCTGGGAAAAAAAGGACGACAAATGGCTGCCTGGAATGACTCAGCCACCACCTGCACCAACGGCCATCCTCGTGTTAGTTAGGTGTAACTAAAAAGCGGTGTACGGATAATCGTTGTCAATGTCGCAGATAAGGACTCCGATACACCGACCTGTGCAATTGCGTCATTGTCATACATATCACGTGAATGTCATTAATCACTTTTAACTTTCTAATGCCTTCAGAATACTCAACTCTGCATATCTGGTAAATTTATTCCAGAATTGTTGTTTTAAACAGAAATTATCCATACATGAAGCATTACTGCATCGTTCCTATTCTAGACTAGAGACGCCATTTTTAAACACTCTACAAATTTTCACTGAACGATTCACAAAATTGCCAACAACCTTTTTTATGACCATTAAGACCCCCTGAATGCACCTCGCACTAAGGCTTGTTTTCTTCATCAAATTCCCACGGCATTAATTTTCATGACGTGCGCTCCTGGACTAAGTAATGTTATGGACTCGCAAATGATGGTTCCTGTCGTAGGCTAAGAATTTTTACGCAGAGTATTATAGCACCTGCATCATTAAATGTGCTGACGGAAGGCAGAATACGGACACCGTAAAAACAGAGGTATAATTCATGTCATTCTTCTGAAAATTGGTTGTAGGATCAAAATACCTTTATATTTGCTATCATTGCTTCAAATATCTAATGCTAATACGTACTTATACTATGTAGTATTTACTATTACTCAGTGGCCTGTTACTATTCAATAGATTTATTATACTAATTGTACATGACTATAATAAATAATGTGACGCGATAATTCAGGCTAGGTAAAGCAGCTAAGCACTCGTCGCTACAATCTAAGCCCATTCAAACGCCATTTCTTTCTATTCCTAACATCGGTACCAATTCTGTAATGACTGGTATACGGGTCATAGCTAAGAAGTGTTCCTTACTTTGTGCATTTCTGCTCAAAGTTCTAAATCCTGGTTCGGGGCGATCAATGTAGAGACCTGGAGTAGGAACAAAGAACACCTATCAGTATCATGAAATTTAAATTAATTGTACAAGTAAAAGTTATATATTGCAATGAATTGGCGAAACGCCCAACTTCTTACAAGCGCTCTCCAATAAGTAATCTATTGATTTGGTGTCAGTTTTTGAAGTATGGTTTTTACGTTTTTAAATATGTTAACATAAATTCGATTAAGAAACAATATTTTCACTATTCTACACTGCAGAAGTCAACTGAAAAAGTTCACTCGGGATTTCAACTCACCATTTCGAGATAACAGTTCGCCACCCATCCTGATGAGCTATTAGAGCTACAGGGATTGGAGGCGAAAAAACTCTACTCGGATGATTCTGTAGTAGAATTGAAACAATGTACATCCATCCATATAGATTACTGCGGAACAAGCCGCGACATGTTCGGCGCACAAAAAAATTCTAATTCAATTTTTTACATCTTACCCTGTTGTCGGATATTTCGCCGGTCGGCAAGAATAGAGTTAAAGAGTAGACTACATCATAAAGAGGTTCCTTTAAAGCCTGGTTGTGAGACAACATCGAGAAGGGGCACCGGTTAAATTCATCATGCTAATGCTTCATGCAATAATTTTCAATAACCAAATATCAAGTTTTTAATATTAAAATAGTGTAACTGGCTGATCAATTGCACGATCTTATGTGGAAATCCGATGCTAAATAATCGGACAGATGCAGTAAATCAGCTTCGTACATGAATGGCTCGTCCCTTATCATCATTTTCAAGCATGTAAATTCGAGTAACACCGAAATTCAAGGGGATGTAACAGATGTAATGCTTATCCTAATCCAAACCCCGTGATTGTGAGTGTGGAAGTTTTGTCTGTCCTCAACCCTGATCAACGACTCCTATTGAGTGAGACGTTTGTTTATTGCATCCCCACTCATGTAAAAATTGCGGGATCGTGGTATTATGCAATCGCCTAAAATTGACTACTGCAGTCAATCTGACTGCAATTTGAAAATTAGCGTATGCAGTCAACTTGATGGAGAGATCAGGTTTTCGTAGTTCCTGTTGTTTCTGTCACCGTTGCCGTTCTATCCGTCTCTTAGTGTTGTTGTCGCAGTTGTTGTCGTAGTCATTGTCTTTGTTTTTAAGTAAAAGCAAGGTAAGATTGGTTTGATGTTCACAGAACCCAGGTAAACTTTACTCACACGATCTCTCATCACTAACGTTTAAATATTGTGGAATTATTGAACGTATTTTTATAGTCTCAGTGGTCATGAAAATACATAAATGAGTTTTCAAGAAAACGGACAAAATGCAAACAAAAATAGCGAGTATCTGTAGCTAGCTCGCCTGATAGAGACACTCACGCTAGTTGGTGAGGACATGGTGATTGACTTCGTTGTTTCGACTAATTACGCTGAACCACATGCTTCCAAAACATAATCAAAATATCAAATGTCAGTTTTACCCAAGATTTCAAAAATGAGGTCTACTTGTAGTAACTGCCCCCTCTTCACTACTACATTTCCCTCTATCCACATTTCCCTCCATTATATTCAGCTCTACATTTCCCACCCTCACACATATCCATACATTTCTTTCTATCCCTGAAGCAGTAACGACGTAAGTATAAAACGTATGTCAGAGAACAAGGTTGGGCCCAGAACCATGCCCAGTGGCATGACAGTCACAAGGGCCCTAAAACATTTTCCATGTCCTCTGATAACAGTTTAAAGTCTATCAATTTAACTCATTAATGTCCGAGGTAATTGGAAAAACGAGTAAAAAACTGTTGCTCAACTTTATGTTACAGTACGTATTACACGCGCAGAAAAACACTTTCCTGGCTCAATTTTTGATGCAGGCTTCAAAAAACTTGGTTTGAATGCGAAATTCGAACACGAAGTGGGTAAAAATAACAAAAGTTTCCATCGTACACTGGCGACGAGTATTCGCAGGGTTGGACAAAATAGAGTTAGTTCATGGGTATCAAGATACGCAAACGGCCCTTCCCTCTGCTGACTAAAATTGTCACGAGTTAGTTACATTAAGACAGGAAATGTCATCTTAGGGAGTAATACAGCAACTGAAAAATGTTGCTCCCAAAGATTCAAAAGATTCAGGACAAAAAAAGCCCAACCGTTGGGCATGCCAGATACAAACAACTTGATTTTTAAGGTTGTTGAGAGTAAACATAATTCCTTATAACACACAGATATTTAGATCTTCGCGATAATGCAGGTGCCTACGGAGATAAGATCCTTTCTAAATCCAGGACCGAACTACTAGCAAGGAAAAAAAAATAAAAACAAACTTCGATACCTTCTATTTCTGTGGCGGACAATATAAGAAGTATTTCATTCATATTGTGAGCAACAGACTCTGTTAGAAGAAAAAATATAAATAAACAAGTGGTTAGACCATAGCAACAGATTTCAATAATATGGTATTTGGAAAAAGGTACAGGAGGTTCTTCATGCAATTTAAACGTACAACCGTTGCGGTGATAAAACTATTGGGACAGTTCTAGTTACAGCAATGGGTTACACCTTTTTATAATCCCCTCGTTCCCATATTTAATGTTGGTGATTTCTTTTATGCTTTGTGTATCCGCGTTATCGTATTCAATATTGAAAAGGGAACGGAACGGAAAGGAAGGGAAGGGAAGGGAAGGGAAGGGTAGGGTAGGGTAGGGAAGGGAAAGGAAGGCAAGGGAGGGAGATGGTTTAAGTTTTTATCAAAATATTCTAAGTAAATATTAGATCTTATAAGTGTTCCAAGGTGGTTTGTCATTGATTGTACAATAGCTCTAGCCATTTATGGATACTTCATGTTTACTTTCAAGGGTGTGTCCACTGTAAATTATATAGCACATCCGCATTACATCGTAGTACGTTAACCCTTGTATCAAATTAAAGCCTATTAAATTTGCCACAAGGATAGACTAAGTCAAAACGTAGTGTTTTCCGGTAAACTGATTCTTTCTCGGGAATCCTGACACAAAGTGCTAAAAAACAGTGTCGGGGTTTTACAATATTCCATTGCCGTCAAAAGTTATACAACATTTTGTCAATTGAAAGGATAGAAATCGGACCAAACACATGGAAAGGGCCTTCAACGTTAGAGTTTTAGGAATTACCGAATTGCCCGACACAGTTTTGTAGGGCTTATCACTCCCGGGAAAGAATCAGATTACAGAGAAACAAAAATCCTTATAAGAAGACTAGTGGACGTTCGTCAAGCTCGTTATCTCACAAAAACGATTCTGAGCCCTAGATGGGAATCGAACCCGCAACTTCTGATGACCGGTGAGACGCTCTAACCGTTGAGCAACCACGACTCAGATGGTGAGCTAGGGTGCTGGTTCATCATATGTACTGCCTAAACGGAAGTCACGATATGATAATAATGATGGAAATACTTAATGCTGAACACAAACGTGGTTCATGTAGGAGCTTGGAAATATCAGACGACTAACGAACGTTCGTCAAGCTCGTCTTGAGCTTGACATATGACGAACCTGCACCCTAGCTCACCATCTGAGTCGTGGTAGCTCAATGGTTAGAGCGTTCACCGGTCATCAGAAGGTTGCTGGTTCGATTCCCGTCTAGGGCTCAGAAATCGTTTTTCTGAGAGGACGAGATTGACGAACGTCCACTAGTCGTCTGATATTTCCAAGCTCCCACATGAACCATCATTGTGTTCAGCATTAATTAAAAAAAACCTTATGACTTAAAGCTCGTGAAAGGCAATCACGTGATCGACACGAAGCGGTTTCGCCAAATCCGCCAATTCATTAGAACCGAAAACTATTGATATATTTTTGTAGCAAATTTGATAAGCTTTCATTTGATGCCAGGTTGACGTACTGTAATGTCATGCGAGCGCGCTACATCATTTAGACTGGAGGCACCAGCTTAACGTATCCTGGTGTTATGTAACTTAGTACTAGCGTGTATGTCAATGACTATGACCACGGTCACAATCCTGGTATGACTGTAGTCATAGACATCCTTCTCCTCCTTGTTCCTTACTCCTCCGAGTTCCTCTTCTTCCTTCCCTCCCCCTCTAGTAAGTGCTGCTCATAAATCATTTCTCTTCTTTGCTCCTCCTCCTCCTCCTCGCTCTTCTTTGCTCTTCTTTGCTCTTCTTTGCTCTTCTTTGCACCTCCTCCTCCTTGTTCCTCTTTTCTCCGCTCCCACTCTCCTCCTTCTTCCTCCTCCGCGCTTCTGTGTGCTTGACCTCCTTGTTCCTCTTCCCCCATGTACTTCTCCTCTTCTTCACCCTCCTACTTCCCTCCTTCCTTGTCCATTTCCTCCACCTCCTCATATAGTCTCCTGATTACCTTCCAAAGCTCCCCTACTCTCCCATATCAGTACTACTTAAGTGAACTCGGTCTATCGACTCTCACTTTGCGAGGTGTCAGATAGAAGTAGTGAACGATGGAAAATCAAAGAATCAACAAGTCTCAACAATTACTCAGACAGAACCACAATGAGCCTTTGATTTCAAATACAAATTCAGCCGTTCTTATCCAACTTGGACTTTTTGTAACTCTCAAAAAATTACGATCATTCAACTCCTGCCTCTCAAAGCCAAATACCAGACTATAACAAAACTATCCTAGACCTTACGTGCATTTTGTTCAAAACATCCTCTGGTCGACGGCAAAGTCTTATCGAGTGCAAGTCTTTCTCTATATTGACAGTTCGTTTCCAGCTTGGTCATGCTCACAAAATTAGCCTAATCATACCCACACAGTTGACTCCTTGTAGTCAGCTGCAATATTTTTCAGGTTAGAAACAATACATTACCTGCTAATCGGAATTAGCCCTAATGGGCGTTGAGTGGCTTGAATAATTTCAAACAGTTAAAACGAGAAATAGTGAATGAGTCGCTAAACGGCAATATTTACACCATGTCGGGTTAGCTTTGGGTAAATCACAACAAGAAGATTTATGTGCTTACTAATCAAACCTAACAGGCTATTTAAATACTAAATATCTTATGTTTGAAATAAAAAACGTGTATTGGATCAATTATCATCCCAGAATAATTTAACAACTTACTTAGACCAGCATCAGTTGCATTGTTTGGCCAGGAATTATATTTTAATCTTGGAGGATCGTGCGTCATTTATACTAAAACATTTCCCTCGATAACCAAACCCTAAGCACCTAGGATACAGTTGCGCTAAGTGTTGGAGTAATATCCCCTGATACTAGTTAGTTATCGAGTCTACAGTACCACCTTACTTGATTGCTGCTTGAAATGCCCTCTAGATGCCTGTGTACATGTTATTGTTTAGCAAAGTTACTGCCAGTTGCATTAGAGCCGCATATTGTCCATTTACCTTGTTTAAGAACTGCTGAAACAAACTCTTGCGCTATTCCTGGAGCCTGAATTTCAGCCTACAAAAAACAAAAAGAAATCAGAAACCTAATGTATTACTGTTACTATAAAACGTTCCCACAATAGACATGTCTTCTGAGAGACTTGCAGAAAACCAAAAAGGTCGGGAAACTGCCGGAATTTAGATCTAGAAAATTAACGTTTCGAACGAAGGCCCTTCGTCAGAGTGAAACGTAAAATGACAAGAAAACTAGGTGGTATTTTTATAGAGACAAATCATGTGATCAAAATCAAAAGATGACCGAGAGGCTTGAAAAATCAATGATAGATTAATTTACATCCCATTAATTAGTCTCATTGATTTTTGTACCCTATTGGTCATTTTTTTGTCGCATGAATTTCCTATATAAAAACACGACCAATTTTTTGTGTTCGTTTCAAACGTACCCTCAGCTTCCCAACCCCTCTGTTTTTCTACAACTTCGCTACTGAAAGATACACTGTGTCTGCAAAAGTATGTAAAGTGTATTTTTACGGTTTTTCACCACTAAACATAGAGTAAACATAGAGAAGAATACGAGGAATGGATTTTAACAGTTTTGTTCCTTTTTCATATAAAAGAAGTTTGATTTTATTATTGCTCCAGGAAATGAGATGAACTCTTTTATTATAAACAGTAAGTAATTTTTAATTTTAAGGTTCCCTGATGTTTTTATATTCATTGTTCCTACGCTTAAATACTTAAATTTTTTAACTTGTATTTTAATCAGTAATTTCAGCACAACTATTGATAACAGTTTTCTAGCTTAAAAGTATAAACTGGTAAACTGTTTTGAATTAAATTAGATATAGTTAAAACCTAACCTTGTTCATATGAATATATTTTACTTAGAAACTTGGCTATCATTTTCAACAAACTTCTCTGTTTCTGACAAAACACACATTTTTTTAATTGATATATTACATCAAGTACATCAATATGATCATTCCATGGTACAGCAGATCCTATTAACACATTGCTGCTGAGACCACTGACCTATAGCTACCTTTTGTATGTTGAATGAAAACACGAATGATTATGAATGCTTACAGAACTACTACAGGTATGCTCAACCCATGCTTAAATTCAAACACATGCACAAACTTCAACAGAAAGAGGAAAGGGGTGAAGGTACATAGTATCAAGAATGAGGATGTTGTGTCTAAACCATGCATATACAAGGTAAAAGCTAAGCTAATCCAGCAAGGAAGCTTCCTACCATAGACAGAGCAGAGGATGTGCACAGGTAAGGAGGCATGGTGGGAAAAACTTAAAACATGTAAGAAATATGTAAAGGCAAAGAGCAGAACTAGCTACTCAATATCATTGAAGAAAACTGACGTGCTGTCAACAATTAACTAGATAGTTACAGATACATTGAAAAAGAAGTGTGGCAAAAACCTGGGATATCTTTTATGAAAGTGGTAACCCAAGTAAACACTCGTTGGCTTGCAGGTTTAAACGTTCAAACACGAGTTTGAGTGTTTTATCAGGAGTTCCAAACATGAGTAAACTTGATGAGAACACGGGGCTGAAAGCCTAGTGTTTTTATTGTTTTCCAGAGTCTCGAATGCCTGCATAATGAAACACAATAAACCCATTTTTGAACTAGCTTATCAAACATATAAACATATAATTAGATTTTGTACCTGTTCGTATTGGTATTCATTTAATTTGAAGCAAAACAATTTGTGTATATTTGAATACTATATGTAGATTAAGAAATGTAATCCAGATCTCAAGGAAGTTTCCTACAGGTTTTCACTGGGTACGAAAATGCATGCTTGTGATGTTGTATATACAGCCATGCGCTGTCTACAATTAGGTCATGAATTATTAATGAGTTTGAAAACACTGAATCAAAAAACTGTAACTGACCTAATAATAACAACCTTCTGCAAGAAAGGACAAAGTAGGAGTATGCAATAAAATCAATCAGAGAACATCAAAATTTGGTATCGGGAACCTCAGGTGACCACAACCAAACTGTTAATTATTGTGAATGGTATTTCCAAGAATACTGCTCTAGGGGTCAGTTGCATGGTCAAAACCTGGATAGCTTATCCGGTGGAGAAGTCTAAATTAGTTAATGGCATTACCAATGCATTGAAAAACCAAACATACATTGTATCTTCCAAATATGACTATCCAGTGGGCATCTCCACATCCAGCGCATAAATTTAAGTCCAGTTGTTCGGTGCTTGAATAACGCTGCTCATTTGTCACAACTTATCCACCAGATAAGCTATCCAGGTTACCTCCAAACATGCATGTTTGATGGGAAAAATGTAAGGGAAATATTAACTAACTACTGATAGGTACTGTCCTACATATCTAGTTCTAAAAATTTGTGAATCAAGCAAGTTTAAATCAACTGAATGTCAAACAAGTTTTCCACTTGTTAATTTTAATTGGTAAAGTGCAAACAATGAATGACAAATTATTTGTAGTTTCCAATGTTTGACAGAAAGTGAGTGATATTTTAAAAGTTAAACATTCCTTAATCTATAGTCTATTTTTATGTTTAGATAACTAGTTACCTTTTGAAATGCTGTCTGGATCTGATCCAGGAGAGTTCTATCCACCCTGTGTCTCTAAAGAATATTTTTTAAAAGCAGACCATGTCAAAATCCATTCTACCATTATGATAAAGAAGGTACAAGTAGGAATGTACAAGGGGTTAATCATTAATATAATATTGATATAAACTCATTTTTCAACTGGCTTCTACTGCCTTCATCAGAATAAAATATGACGACTAAGGTACATATGAAATATTTAAAACCTATGATTTAAATGTTTAAAATAGTAATGTAAAATTCTTATTGTCCCTAAAATTGCTGTTCATTCACTGAGCTAACATATGCAATTGAATGATGTGATTCTAAAAATTGACATTTGACCCGATTACTTATTCGACTTTTCAAAATCATGGCAATTGAGGAACCAGAAATGCACCTTACTAGGAATATCAAAGCCCATCAATGATCATGTAATTTTGAATAAACCCATATTAGTAGAGACATGAGTTCTTGAAAAAAAACTTTTTTTTAAATTTAGCTAACGTTTTGTTGCTAATCCTGCAACATCTTCAGAGTAAGTGATAAATTTACATGTTCTTGATGATATGATAATCTATTTACTCAAACAGGAAGTAATTAACAGAAAGACTGAGTGAGAACCGGTGAATAATTAAGTGTCAGATAAAGTTACGCATGAGTGAATCCAGGTGTGTATGTGTCAGAAAAAAACATATAATTAACCAAGGAAAAATATCAACTAGAACAATAATATCAACTTGGCCTTTCTTTACTTGTGAAGGGGCAACCTCTCTGTGTTTAGCAAACAGAAAGTGCTTAAAAGAATTGACTAGAGTGAGCAAGTGGAAAAGGGAGCACCATTCTTGAATGAGCTGGATCTAGGAAGTGAGCTAAATGTTTTAATCTGATCTGAGCACACTGATTATATACTTTGCCCACTCATAGATAGTCTTTCCCACAACAAAGTGAGTGTTAAACTTTTCTTTAACAACACACACTGTTGCAGGTTAGATTTTTTCATGCTTGGGATACTTGGAAGGAAGAGAGTGAATTATTAAAGGAATTTTCTCCACTTTTTACTAGCGAAGCAGGTTTTCAGACCTTGAATTTAAATAAGTTTTAAAAAATGGCAAAAAGTTCAGAACATTTCCAAAAAGAACAATGTCCCATGTTTGGTTAACAGCAAAGGATTCCAAGTGCTACATTAATTTTAACTGGCAAAATATAGTACATAGCTGGAAGGCATATCACATTAACTTTTCAAATCAAATCCACACCAGTTGTACTTAGAATACTGTTATCTTCAGTTAATGTCTCATCTTCTCTTTTGCTGTGTTATCAATGAAATAAAACACATAATTATGTCAACATAAGTCCCCAATATTGCTTGATTTCTAAGGTATTGCATTTGTATAGGTTAGACATTTGGTATCCTCATCAGAAAGCAGGAGAATCCTCTGAAATCTGGGCATTTAGACAGTGTAAAAAATGAATGTTGAACTTTTTAGCATTGTCCGCATTTACAAATGTAAAACTAGACAAAAAACGTCAGCCACTTTAGTTTAGTCCCACAGCCTTGTACCGCACTTTTCTTCTGCATGGGTAATGCAAGGTTAAATTTTATTCAGTAGTGTGATTTCTTCAGAACAGTTATTTTCAAGGTTAAACAGATCTGAGCACCTCTCCAGGTTTCATCAATATGTAATTTTTCCATTATTGCCATTATCAAGAATCAAGAATCAAGAAGCAAGATTTGCTGGTACATAAAGAACTTATCTAGTTCTTGATTTTTTGCTTGCAAATCCCTCCCAAGTTTCATTACAGCACTCAGCAGTGCTCTAAATTCTTAATGTCAATTTGTTGCTTCCATTTCACAGGTTCTTGTGCTTGGTCACACAAAATGATTTTGTTTTTGTTTGTGTTTGTTTGTTTGTTTGTTTGTTTGATTGTTTTGCAGGAACATAAAAAAACTATAACACAGTGACAAAGCACATCCTTTGACATCTCTTGAACTGGAATAGTAAATTTTGCTATGGCTTGCTAACCATTCTGAAATTTAATATGCAGGATGTTTGATCTAAAACATCTTTCTAGTGATAAACATTGTAATTGCACATGCTCATCAAGCTTGTGAACTCAGAAAATTCATCTGAGTCCCTGATGGGAATTGAACCCGGTTACAGATTCACAGGAGCACAGATAAATTTTCTGAGTTTACAAGCTTGAGGAGCATCCACAATTTTAATCTATATACACCAAGCTACAGTGTACCACATGTCGCAGAACATCTACCACTACAAGCCTGGGAATTAGTGTCCAGTCACAGACATTGACCAGTACATGTTTGCCTTTTCTGGTGTTTAGACAGGCACAAATTTGACTGCGCCAGTCACTTTGTCCGGCACCAATTTCAGACATTAAATTTATGCAAAATTCTACTAATTATCCTGTGAAAAAAGTCCTTATTTTCTGCTCTAAATCACCTGCATTCAACTGCCATGAACAATGTAAAACACAATTACATGTTTACTGAAGTTTAGAGTTTGTGACAATTGCATGTTACCACAAGTTTTGCAAGCTTACCAATGTGTGACCCACAAGATTCTCACCATGTGGCCTGTGGGAAAGCATTTCATATGTAAATACTGTTGTCCATAACAAGGAAAGAAGGTCGAACAAAATAACTGCATTTTTTGGAAGTAAAAATACAAACAGTAACAAGGATTCAAGAGTGTCATCTGCAGATGCACATAGTTTATACTAGACAACATATAAGATAGTTGAGTTCTACATGGTGACATACCGTACATTAGTTGTTTTTAAATAGTACTACTGTTTTGTAAGTTAAGTTAATAGTATTTAAGTTAAATAGTTACTTAACTGACCCTTACTTATAAAAGATGTTTATTGTTGTAAACAATGTATAAATAAACATGAAATAAATGCAACTTAAGTTTTGCTGTACAGAATGAAATTCTTATTGTATTTTCCAGGCAATTACATGCACATCATATTAGGTGCACTGGCCAAACTTAGCGTCTAAATTCTTTTTGGCAACACATTAGACACACCAGAAGATTACGCACAGTGTAGTTTTATATCATGAAAATCACAAAAACATTAAGCTAGTCAGTGTGAATTCATAAAATTAGCATTATTTTACTATCTTTTATTTATTGCTATAATTTTAAGTTTCTTATAGAGTATGATGTTGATTCTTTCTTAATTTGGTGGCTCTAAAAAGAGCCAGTTTTCAATCAATCTCTTAATTTCAATGTTGGTCAACGTTCAAAATCTTTATCTTTGATATCACAATGGAACAGGGCTAATAAGTCATTGTCTTGTCATGCTGCAGTGTCTTCCTCTTCATAATCAACATCATTGTCAATGTTCACAGTAGGAACTTTGTCAGCACTGTTTCATCGCCTGATTGTTTACGCTTTGCCAGTGGATGAGTGATACCATAATTCCTACCATGAATAGTCTGCATACTTTGCCACATTGAGAACAGCTGTTCTCGTTCACTAATTACATGCAAAAAACCACAGTCCCCTGAACTTAATTTGTGAGTAAGACTCATCAAATATTATTCTCAGTTCTCAACGAGTCTGTAAAGTTCCTGTCGATATGAAACACATTACAACCATTTACAGAACACAAAATGGAACATATTAGATGTTCCTTCTTGATTTCTACATAAAAGTCAGAATAGCACAGAAAGGTGTTAAAAGGCTAATTAACAAGCAGAAGATGTAAAAGTGGATGGGATGCTGCTTTTCCACTTCCACATATTCTTTCTACGTTTTAAATAGCACATCTTTGCTACCATAATAACGGTGCACGTTCCTTTCAAAATGTACATGTAACTTTAATAGCCTGTATTTCAGACTAAAAAATTTCTGGCAACAAATTACACACACCATCCTATAACACGCAGAAACTTTGAAAAAGGAAAAATCAACAGATAACGTGTGAGTAATCACCCGGAAAATACAGTAATACAGAAACAATACGTTTATTCTGTTCAGTTACATAAGAACATGTAGTTGACAAATTTCATGTTTCTTCAACATTGCAATAAGAAAATCTGATGTTTTAACTGACAGGTACATTTATTCTGTGATGGGCAAAAATTGATTGGTGCTGGTCATTTTGACAGGCACCGACAAAAAAATTATTTCCAGGCTTGCAGTATAGTTAGCTATAAACATAGTGCAGCATAGTTTTAACACAAATTGCACATATTTATCAATTTTATCTGTAACATTCATTACCACTAAAAATCTTAATTCTATGTTTTGTTGCCTTTTTGGCAAAAAATCATCTGCAATTTTGATGAGAAATTTTAGCATTGTCTTGTATTTGAAAATTGGCCATTTTGACTGGACATTATGAACCTTCAGTCAATTAAAGCTGGTATAAGTTACCCAGAGCCTGGTGTTTTGGTGGTTTCAAAGCTGGATAGATATAACGGAGTGGCAGGTAACCCAATCAAGCTGAGTTTTTTCCCCAAAGACATAGCTTATTTGCAATTTTTCGTAACAAAAATAAATTAGATTCTACTAAAACAATTGCTATTTCCTCACAGAAGTTTCCAGCTCATAATCTAATTGTTTATTAAAATAAATTTTTGTATACATTAGCTGAGGTTCTGCTGCCTCTGAGATTGCCACAGATTGATTTACTGTCTAGTGGCAAAGATAAATCAAATCAAAATGCATCCCTCTTCGTATTGGCAAGCATCAAACTCATCTTGGGAAGACATTAACTGCATAGTAAAATTAAAAATAAAAGTTGTTTTGCTCGTTTTTACATTGTTATATCTACAGACAGAAAAAGTAATGAGCTCAGACAAATTTCGACCTCATACTAATCTATTTCTCAATTAAAATAAAGTAAAACTTTCATAAAATAAATGTTTTTATTTAAACACTTTAACATAATTTTTCTATCAAAAGTCATACAAATGAATTCAGTATTTATGGTGCGCAAAAATAGTATTCAAAATACCATTAGGCATCACAAAACTATGTCTATGGACAGAATGGACTTTTATGACAGTATAAGCTTTACTTGTGATACATCGACGTGACATGTAAATTTCTACAAGTGTATACATGGTTACAAAGCACCGCATTAGGCAGGATATAACTACATAATTTTGATTAATGGGACTGAAGTTTATAGCATCTACATCAGACGAACTCGGGACGTCCAGAGTCATTTACTATATGTCACAATAGTAACAATTGTCTGATAGAGACAAGAAAAAAACACTGTAAATTAACATTACCTGTGAAGTTTCGTCCAAGACGGGTATCAATATAGCATTTAATGCCAAGTTTGGGATAGGTCCTCTTTCTTCTACTTCGGCTGCCATCAATAGTTCTTAATACAGTCAATATTGGTATTTGTACCACGGCAATGTTTACAACAAAATTTGGAAGTCAACTAACGAAAGATCCAATGTGAATTAGTAACCACGCTTTTGTCGGACGCTCGTGAGCGACGCGCGTGGAGTAAGGCTTCGAGCCACGTCTGAGCTACTTGAAGCCATTTAACTCTTTCCTGTCAGAGGACTTTCCCCTAGTAAGAGCGTCTAGCGTTAGCCAGAGCTAAATATTAAAATATCCATAGGTCACAAAGGAGCTATACGGACAGGAAGTGAGTTAATGATACTTTCTTTTCAATTTTCAAAATTGGAAAAATCAACTCTTAGCTTTCCTCAGGCAAAAAGACTCAAAAACTTTGGTCCTATACAGTAAAAATGTTGATGGTAAACATACCACTAAAGTGGGTATAAATTAAAACAAAATTAACCTATGTGGCATGAGGTCACCACACAAAGTGGATAACACCCCCAAAACAAAACAGTATAACATTATGTGGGGACACATAGTGAGTATCGTCCTTTGTCAAAATGTTGGGCCTTACCTTTGACACATGTCGTATTCGAAAGTCGCCAGTCGAGTGATCAATAGATCACTCTATTTTGGGAACTCTAGTCTTATTTCTTTTCACATACACTATTATGGTTCCCGGGAGATACACACTTTGTGTGCTGTCCTCATATAATTTTCATCTGATTCCCACTTTGATTGGTAACGCCACATAGTTTTACATTCTTTTGTGTTGGCGGAGATATCCACTTTGTGTAGATACCCTACAGAGCTTTACACAATTGTAATTTAAGGGAGGTACCTGCTTTCTGTGGTGAACTGATATAGCGTTTTCCTCTTACTTTTAATTACGGGAAGATACCCACTTTAGTTTCATACTATTTCAGCTTTACAATATATCTTACTTTTCTCTTGGTTGCGAACTTAAAGTAATAATAATAAAATAATTACTGTATTAGAGCAAGGTTTTTGAACCCTACTGTCTGAGGAAAGCTAAGAGTTGATTTTGCCCAACTTGACAATTTAAAAGAATGAAATAGCATCTTGTCTGTCGCTAAGATATAATTTTCTCCGTGCAATTGTTTGCCTTAGTCGTTTGATATGCTGGTATAGGTTAAATTAGTGCTATTTTTCAGATATTCTCAATCGTTTTGGATTCTGTCGGCTCTTTTCGTTTTTGTCGTTTCGTTCGTTTCATTTGGGGTTTTATCACATGTCCGCGGTTCGACATTCCGTCGATGAGGCAATCGAATCATTAAAAGTATTAATGAACTGTTAAATAAAGGGGTTTGCAAACTGAAATGGAGACAATGATAAAAGGGTTTATCAGGCTTTATTGTTTGAGCGGCACCACTCATCACTGCCAATGCAATGAAGTCAGTAAACTTTAAAATAGCAAAATTGACCAATCGAGCGAAGCTCTTTCGTCGGAGGGAAACTAAGCCAGCGCCCTTTACTCCCTTTTGCCTTAAGTCTATTCGGTTTGACTTCTCAAATATCCATTTAGGAAACTTTTGTTAGATTTACTTACTCCCTGTTTGAATTTTGATTCGAAACTAAGTTTTTTGAAACTTTCATAAAAAGTTGAAAAGTACTTTTTTGCATTCGTAATATGTAGTTCAGTAAAATATTTTTGAGTCGCTGTTTTAATTTCCCCGAACCTTAAAATCTTAGCCTTTACCTTTCCACTGACCAATTCCTCAAAAGAATGACAAATTGAAATGATGATTCCATGACTCTAATTAATTTAGCTGTCATGACCTCATGGTTACTAAACTGGTTATGTGTTGACCTCTTCCCCATTGAACCACGAGGTAATCGAGCACAACAATATTACGCTTACAATTATCTAAAAAAGTTCTTTTTGTCAAACGTCAAAGGTTAGGCCTAAGTGAAGTTGATGTCCGGATCATGACCATGGAAACAATTAAACGTAACACCAGATAATACCTTAAGGGTAGGGAGTGACCCTATATGGCTTGGTAACTGGAACTGATTCAACGAGTATTTGACTTGGTAAGACTTTTCAAAATTTTATTTAAAAATATAACCAAATTTGAAGATTGTAAGAAAACGAACACTTTTGTCATGAATGTTGTGGTGCTCAAATGTCTTAAACTATAGGTACAACTTAAGGCTTGTTCGCTTGCGAAGCAAGCTACAGTTGTAGTCAAACGTCGTGGGACATATATAATAAAAGTTCACATTTATTTAATTATTGTCTGAGCAGGGAGAGAGGACCTGACTTATCGGTGTTTCAGCAATCACGTATACGAAGAAAAACTTGATTTGTTAGACCGTTTCTTTTATATCAAGTTCCTAGTGTATGATGTGTGGATCCAGTTCACCCTGGAGCTGAACAGACAAAATTACAATTTCAAATTACGCGTTAAAGTGACCGTTTCCACCCAGGACGTTAGATTTACCCGTCATACACCAGGAACTTGACGTTAGAGAAATAGTGTAGTGACGTGTCCCAGATTTTTTTGGCCATGATTAGCCATGAATGATGGAACAGAATCAAACCATTTTGATGTATGTGTAAGAAAGTACGCAACTGGTTGACTAAGAGCGACATCTGACCAGTAAGACAGCTACAATCAGTGATAATAAGTCTTAAAAGACTTGCAATTTTGAAGCTTTTCTCAACATGTATGACATTTTTGAGCTAAATAAGTGCCACCCCTCCCTGTTCAATGTTGAGAACGACTAAACGGGCACGCCTAACCGCAAACAATGTGTCTGCTGTGCATATAATAGCGGCAAACATTGAACATGAAGAGGGGGTTGAAAAAAGGAAAATTTCACTGTACAAAAACAAGTCTCCCAACACTTTTGTGTGGTGCGTTAATAATTAATGACAAGATTCCTTCACAGCTCTCGAAAGTAAATGGACTATTGGCACTGGCTATTACAATATCAATATATATCAATTAACAAAACAACGCCGATGTTTTCAAGTTCTTTAAAAGTGTTCCTTTTTGAGTAATGTATATGAAGTTTGTTAACCTTCCAAAACGTCTTCAATTGCGTTAAAGACTTTAACGGTCTAGTTTTAATAAATTTAATCATTCGTAGGGCAGGCATTACGCATGTGACTTGAAGAAAAAATAGTGATGAAAATGGTGCCATGCATATTGTACAATAACGACGTTCATTCACAAGCAGTCGTTCAGTTACTGTACGACAATACGAGTCATCACGACAATCAAAAACCACAGTCGAGTTGAGTTAGATTGAGCTCAATCTGGGAGTTTACTGCTGACTTTAGCAAATATCGAAATCTACAATCATGGCCAAATGTGGTGGGACACAAATAATAAATACCTCGAGATCAATGTCTCTCCCCCCTTCTCCCCCTACAATGTTGTTATTTAGCCTACAATTGCCGATGATATCACGGTAGACATTTATTCCACATTCAATATTGATAAGGGAGTGTGAGGGAGGGGTTTCGCTACATCAAAAGTGTAATGAACATGTGTTCCGGAAAATTTAATTATCAGTCTTTGTGACCTAGACACTTTTTTGGCCGGGACTGTACTTTCACATCTGAAACAGCAGCGCTGATACTTCATCAGAGTGAAACGCGCTCCCCTCACGCCGACCTCCCAAGGTCGTCAAATGACTCTCGCTTGAAATGTTAGTTTCTTGTTCATGTATTTTTTGACAGCAATTTTTTTAACCCTTAAGCTGTTTCTTTGTTTTTTATAAAAGACTGCCTACGTGGCATTCTGTTTATAATACTTTAACATCTGGGTTGCTTTATCGACCTTTGTTGTTTTGAGAGTCAAGTGACAAATTTGAAATTAAACATGTATTTTAGAAAATTGCTTGTTTAATTATTTTATTTGTTATTGATTTCATTCATTCATTCATTCGTTCGTTCATTCATTCATTCATTCGTTCATTCGTTCATTCATTCAAGAAAGTATTCATGGAGCAGTTTTTGAAACGATAACGGTTGTTAAAAAGGCAGAATAAGTTATTGGAAAATTTTTAACAAAAGATAAATTCGCCTACTGAGAAATATATGGGCGGACATAGTGGGTGAAATGTGTGTTCCATATTTGGAACAACCAGATTGGTGCATGCATCTGGCTTGCTTTTGTCCACCTAATAGTTATCGCCTGAACAAGAACTTACCCAATCCACGAACAACTGAGCTAAGCCATTACATGGCAAAGAGAATGACACCCAAACAACCGCCTTCATTCTATCCAACACATATGGTATTGCAATTTATGATACCATTCTCGCGGCTAATAAGCCGTAAAAACTACAGTCCACCCACAATTTAAACCAATATACGACGAACTACAATCCTGGCCAAAAGTGTCTGGGACACAAAGACTGATCATTAAATTTTTCCTTACCGTGTGTTCAATACACTTTTGTAGCCAAAATCCCTCCCCCACACCCCCTTTCCAATGTTGAATGGTGGACTAAATATCTATCGTGATATCATTAGAAATTGGGTTATCCTTTAGATGTAACTAGATCAAATAATTCAATACCATGAGTAAATTTGTTGGGCGACTAACATGTGTCAACTTTTAAAGGGCACATGAAGTGCAAATTTTGTTATTCCGTTTTTGCAGATATTCTCTGGCTATAAAATACACTCTTTTCGATGAAAAATTTTATTTCTCATTTCCACTTCGTTAAAACCGTTATTTTTGCGCTCAAAATCCTCATATTAGCAGGTTCGAGCCCAACTAGCAATT
>JBAHVQ010000040.1:1207179-1220398 GCA_036872915.1 Nanipora kamurai
TCTAGCCGTACGATTTTGTTTACGATAGTTTTTGTCACAACGATAAAAACCTATCACAAAGTCGAGTCATATATATATATATATATATATATATATATCCATATATATACATATATATACATATATATATATCCATATTCATATATAGCCAATGATTCCGACAACGACAACACAAACTACATCGGACTTACGGAGAAAACATTCAAAGATCGCCTCTACAAACACAAAAACTCTTTCCACTACGAAAACAAAATCAACTGCACGGAACTTTCAAAATACGTCTGGAGCTTGCGAAAAAGAGGGATCGCCCATGAAAATATCAATTGGTCAATTCTTGAAAAGGCCCCTGCTTACCAAAACGGGTTAAAAAGATGCGAGCTTTGTTTAACTGAAAAGTACCACATCATATTCCAAAAATATAAATTACTTTATGGGCGTAACGAACTGCTTTCGAACTGTCGACGCATCAACAAATACCTATTATGTAACTTCAAAGACACACCGCCCGATAATAAACACCTCTTAATCTCGCCACCGGAACTCTATATAAACTCAGTTGAATGTTGAGGTAATTTAGTCGTCTGAAGATTGCGAAAGCATGAAACACGGTGTAACGACAAGCTGTAAATATTACATAACCTCATATAAATTGTTACTATACATATATATACATATAGATAAGTGAGATCTTTAAAAAATCGTACGAATAGAGTGCTCAATACCAGAGTAGAGCGAATTATATTAGCAAGACAAGGTAAGCTTGGGTTACTTCATAAATATATACTACAAATTTGTTTCGTATGGCAAGCTGAGCCTGCCACACTCGTCAGGTAGTGATCGCGTATGATGCTGGCGCCTAGGAAACTCCTATATATAAATATTATATATATCTTACATATATATAATATTTATATATATTATTATACATTATATATTATATAGTACAACAAAAGGACAAACTTGGATTACTTCATTTAAACTTTAATGACTACAAATTTGTTTCGTATGGCAAGCGCAGCTAACCACACTCGTCAGGTAATTATCGCGTTTCATGTTATTGCTTAGGTAACTTGAGCAATAACATCAACTTTTTGAAGATATGCAATGTGATAAAAGATCAATTTAAAGACCAGCCGAATGCATTAAGCTGAATTGTAGAATTTTAAGTCGCAGAATCAACTATTTTGTATGTCTATTTTATATGAACTATCTATTCATGATATGTTTATGTTTTCCAGAATTTCTATAATTTGATATATATATTCATTCTAAATTTCATTTTCTAAATTTCACTAGATTTCATTAATAATTCACGAGGAACACACAAAAAAATCATAACCGTAACATGTCTAAGTATCTCATCAGGGGTGGATCCAGACTAGTGCCACCAGTTCCAGTGAACAAGTCAAAATCTCTTGAAAAAATTCTTGAAGATTTCTACCAAAATTTCCTCCAAGATTTTATCCTAATTTCGTAAGATTCCGGCTCGTTTTTGGTACTTTTGAATCACAATTGCAGTCTTGTTTACCTGCGTTGAACGTGGCTCCCGTACTAAATGACCTTCGTTGGTTGCTAATTAGTGGAATTGGTAAAAATTAGCTGTGATTAGTTAGCCAGTTAAGAGAAATTGGTCTTGAATTAGTCAGCCCTCATAAATATTCAGAAGCGATGACGTAATTGCATGCTCAAGGAAAACCTGCAACTAAGACTGTTCAACGTTAGACAATGAGAGAGTCCAGAAAGAAATCAGGCGGTTTTCCAATGCGGAGAAGTTTAAGTTTATCCAGAACATCAAGGTACTAGGTTTACTATTTGGATTTGCCTAAACTTTACAAAGCTGCGAACAAAAGCAGACTGTTTTTTTTCGACGGTAAGGCTCGTTTACTTGAAATACTCAGATGGCTAATTTTCACTCACTCGAACACTTGGGCAGCCGGCAGTTAAATGCAAGCAATGTAACAGTGATTCGTAAAAAGGTCAATCAACTGCTATCAAGATTCCCTAGCGAGAAAGAAAAGATCAGCTAGCTCAGACAATCGCCGCTCTTCTGTAATTTCGAATTGATAGTGAGGATGAGAAACTGAGAACTTGCGGACAACTGTTCACCAATCGCCTCATATCGTTCGAGAAGATGACGAACGAGACAACCGAGACTTTCAAAGCGCACGACGTTTTTTAATATCGGACTAATATTTATTATATTAGTACATGTGAGTAATGTCTTAAATTAAAAATGTGATGAAACAAGTAGTCTTCTGAGTACTCAGCAGAACATTTTTGTGACCTGAAGAAATCTTTTTACTGAAATGTCAAAAATATTATTTCAAGAACCATAAATTTCAAAATTTTTCAGAGGTGGCTGTCGACATCCCGGACCTCCACATCATCACTCCCACCAGCAGGTTTCTTGCAAAATCGGCGTTTGGAACTGGTTATTAAAATGCCTGGATCCACCTCTGTTTATATAGATCTCGCTTACTTTTCTGGTCAGAAAATATAAATTGCCAAACATTCTTCGTGATTAGGGTATAAAGTGGTTCGTTTTAAAAGTGCTTTAAAACAGTCGTAGGTCGTGCTTTATCGGATCTAAAGCACTCGGATGTCGCCTTGGATTTTATATCCGATAAAGGACTCCTACTCGGTTTCTAAATATTAGTTCTAAAACATTAATAATTCATGACGAAGTACACAAAGGAAAATCATAACCGTAAAGGATCTATATATCTTTAGAACATTGGTAAGAGATTCACCTGGCGAAAAACGTTATCTGGTTAAAAATATCAGTATAAAACACGGGATAAAACACGAAGAATTGCCATGAATGAGTCTGATGTTTCGTTGTGAACTTCAGAGGTTAGTCTATTTAGATCATAAAGGATGAAGGTATATATTATATGATTACAAGCAGAATACTAATTAAGCGTAAGGACCAATCAGAAGAAGGATACTAAAATATAAAAATCACAGGTTCAATTGAAAAACAATGGATTATATGGCAAAAAGTGGTAAAGTGACAAGTAGAATTTGACTACAAGAGAAGACAGGACTATGAAAACAAGCAAAAGTGTTGAGACAATATTAGCGTTTAGACTTGGTTTCGGTTCTTTAATTAATAAAAAATTAATAATTAATTAATAATAATTAATAATTATTAATAATTATAATAATTAATAATTAATATTGTCTCAAAAGTGTTGAGACAATATTAGCGTTTAGACTTGGTTTCGGTTCTTTAATTAATAAAAAATTATTAATTAATTAATAATAATTAATAATTAATAATTATTAATAATTATAATAATTAATAATTAATATTGTCTCAAAAGTGTTGAGACAATATTAGCGCTTAGACTTGGTTTCGGTTCTTTAATTAATAAACTCTCTCATAACAGAAATTCGGACTCAAAAGAACCAGAAGAAATAATGCTAAAATCCTCAAAAGATTATTAATTAACGAACTCAAACCAAGTCTGAACGCTAATATTGGCTCAACACCTCATTACTAGTTTTCATGATCCTGTCTTCCCTTGTTGTCGAACTCTACTTGTCAATTTACCACTTTTTGTCATATAGTCCCTAGTTTTTCAATTAAACCTGCAATTATTTTATATTTAGTATCCTTCTTCTGGTTGGTCCTTATACTTAACTAGCATTTTGCTTGTAATCATATAATATATAATAATAATAATAATAGTGATATATTTTGACAGGTTAGCCTCTTCAGCAAAAAAATGTGGCCGTTAGCAATGAAGGATCTGTTTCCAAAAAAAAAATTAGATTAAAAAACTAAATTTATGATAAAATCGCAGTCAAGTTAAAACTTCGAGTTAAAAATTAAGACTAATGCTACTAGTTTTATTCTTAAAAAGCAGCAAGAGTGTTCCATTTTCAGGTCATCAGGAAGCTTATTGTAAACTAGAGCCCCTTGATACGAAAAGCGTTTTCTTCCACACTCGGTCTTAACCTTAGGTAACCTAAGGTTGGTGTTGTTCCCTCGCGTATTTTTAGAGTGCGATAATCTTGTGAAGCAATTATGTAGGGCCGCGGGCGCAATGTTATGTAAGCATTTAAACACTTCATGGATACGTCTGCGATTCCTAATATCATTAACACTTGGCCAATTAGGCGGACTGTTAGATCCAGTTAGACTGTTAGATACCTTCATGGTGTAAATAGACTAACCTCTGAAGATGTTAAGTTAACGAAATGTCTGATTAAATTTTATTATTCATTTATGGCAACTCTTCGTGTTTATGTTGGGTGCTGATATTTTTTGTCCAGATGTAAATATTTGAAGAAGATCTCACCCTCACCGGTCCACCCGCACGTGGGCTCGATTCACAATAATGGGCACAATCAAGTTGGCTCTCATGTGGGAGCCCACTCTCGATCTTCACGCAGAATTGAATACTATCTATATTTAACTATATATAGATAGTATGGAATACTAACTATATTTAACTATATATAGATAGTATGCAATACTAACTATATTTCATCTCAGTGTAATTTGCATGTGTATCAAACAACCATGACCTTCGTTTTTTCTTTATTCAGGCCTAACTATAATGCCTAGGGGACTCGATTAGTGCAAGCTACTTCAACTGGACAGTACCATAATTTTAGTAATGTTAATTATACAAAATGTTTGTTGTTTGATTTTGTTTGCTTCAAATAAACTGTATTGTATTGTATCGTGTTGTATTGTATTGTACTAAGTGGCTTGATAGAAAAGACGGTCGCTAAAGGGCTAAAGATGTTTTGAAAATGATTATAATCATTTTGAAACATACTTCTCAGGGCAGGTTTGCCACATTCCAAACAGATTTTACTTACAGGTAATCCTTCTGCTCCAGGTTCTCCACTTGGTCCACGTTTCCCTGGTCCTCCCTAAGAAAAAAATAGTTAAACAGTCGGCTGACGTTATAAATTAGAAAATCGTCTAATACAGAAGCAAGTCATTTGTTCTTACTGGTGCCCCGCGGGGTCCAGGGTCTCCAGGTTCACCACGAGATCCCTTGATAGAAAAAAGAAAGGATGTTATGTTACTAAGCTTATATGAAGTATTTACGTACAGTCTGTTGTGAGCCTACGGTGCTACTTAACATAGCCCAAAAAAGGCGCTTCCGATTATTGTGTGATTTAAACAACAATGGGAAAACTATGTCATTGCAGCACAGCTCGATAAACGCTCTGAAAAATTTCGAATTGCTATCTTTCTACATGGTGATGGTCCGGAATGGTCGAAAGCTTACAATATGATGACGTTCCAAGGTGAACGGATGTTACACAAAGCATCCGCAAAAATTTCGACGAATTGGCAATTGGTAAACTAAACGAGACGTAGGTAAGATATTTTAATCAGAGAGATCAAAAGCCTGAAGAAGCCGTTGCCAACGTTACAACAATAAGAGCACTGGCTCGGACATGTAACTTTAAAGATTTACGAGACAGTCTGTTGAGATACAGGATTGTTCTTGACGTAAATGACTCAAATACTCGAACGACACTCCTCCAAGAGCGAGACTCAAAGTCACAGTTAAAGTCAGAGTTAGATGACATGGTAAACAAGGGAATTTTGAGCCTTGTCGATCAACCAACAGAGTGGGTGAGCCAATCTGCAGTATCCCGAAAGAAATCAGGTAAATTGAGAATTTTATCGACCCCAAACCCTTGAATAAAGCTCTTAAGCGAGAATATTATCATTTACAAGTGTTGGTGATGTTCTCCCTTGTATTAATAAAGCGAAGGTACATTCGAAGCTTGACTTAGCATCTGCTTTCTGACGTATCCGATTTGATAAAGAATCAAGCCTCTTAATCAATTTCGGTACAACTTTCGGAATGTACAGATGGTCGAGATTACCTTTTGGTATCAAGGTACCCTCAGAGAGTTTCCAAAAGCATCTGATCAAGTTCTGGAAGGGTTAGACAGGGTAATCTGCATTGCAGATGACATCATAGCATACGGGTGTCGTGACACAATCAAAGAGGCACAAAATGATCATGATACCAACCTAGCCAACTTGTTGAAGAGATGCAGAGAGAAGAATGTCAACCTCTGACCTGACAAGTCAGTTTTCAATTGTGCAGAAATATCATTTATGGGATACTTGATTGCAATTGAAGGGCTAAACTAGATCCTTTAAAGGTCGAAGCCACTGGCAAGATGGCAAAGCCAACCGACGTGAAGAGCCTACAAAGATTTACTGGATTCATAACATACCTTAGTTGATTCCTGCCTGACCTCTCCGACCTCGTAGAACCATTAAGGCAATTAACAAGACCCGAGAGAGAATAGTCGCGGAACCAAGTACATAACAGTATATTCGAAGATGAGAAACGTCTGGTGAGCAAATCTCCTGTTCTTGCCACTATAACCTTGAAGAAGAACTTGCGATACAGTGTGATAGTACCCGCACCGAGGTTGGAGCAGCTTTGCTACAATGAGATCAATCATTTGCAAGTCGAGCCTTAGCAGATGTGGAAACTCGGTACGCGTCGATACTGTAGAGAAAGAAATGTTGACTGTCGTTTATTCCCTTGATTTCATCAATATACATACGGTTGACAACTGTCTACAGTGACCATAAGTCTTTGGACATGATATTGAAAAAACCTCCTTTTAATGTACCGATGAGGCTCCAAAACATGATCCTCAGAGTAGAAAAGTATGATTTTACACTCGTCTACAAACCGGGAAAAACCATGTATCTTGCAGATACATTGTCAAGAGCTCATACTACAGAGGACAAAGATCCAATCACCAAGGAAGCAGACATCAGTGAGGTAAATCAAAGGAGGGAACAGCCGAAGACAAAACTTTAAACGCCTCAAGACAACCATCATTCAATAAAGGCCCGAAGAACGCTCGAAATAAGCCGAAGAGCTGATACCTTTATTGGAGCTACCTAAATGAGCTGTCCATTCACGATTCGCTGGTATTCAAAGGCCAACAAGTAGTTATACCGCTGAGCCCCGAAAAAAATGAAGGCTAAAACTCACTCAGTACATCTAGGCGTTGACGACTGTTTAAGAAGAGCGAGAGTATCCTGTTCTTGGCTAAGAATATCAAGTGATTTGAAAGAGTACATATTATCCTGTGAAACGCGTCATACCTTTGGTCTTTATCAAGAGAGAGAGCCACCAAGCCCCTACGAAGAAGTAAACCGACCCTGGGAAAAGGTAGGATCAGATCTATTCACGTTGGGCGGAAGAAATTATTTAATAAATGTCGGTCACTTCAGCAACTTTTTGGAGATTGATTATCTGCCTACAACAACAGCTGCTGCAGTAATTACCAAGAGTAAAGCCCATTTTGCAAGACATGGAAGTCCAAACGTGTAGGTTAGAGTGATAACGGTCCTCAATACACCACAGAGTCTTAAAGGATACGCGACTTTAAACTTTGTACTATATCCCCAAGACATAGCAAGTCCAATGGTAAAGTGGAGTCAGCGGTTTAAACTGGAAAACAGTTATTGAGAAAGAGTATAGACTTAAATGGCCAACAATACTTGGCGTGCTGATGGATCATAGGAACACTCCAACACAAAGATTAGTAACCAGTCCAGCACAGAGATTAATGAGCCGACGAACGAGAACGTTAATTCCGATATCTGCTGAGTTACTCGAACCAAGAGTGATACAAGAAACTGAACGACAAAGACTCAGAGTAAGGAAACAAGTGAAGTATCGTGATGTGAAAGCAAAACCTCTGCCTCCACTTGATGTGGAAGATACTGTTCGCATGAAACCATTTGAGCTTGGTGATAGGAAATGCAAGAAAGCACTGGTGACCAAACGATTGGATGATGGACCCAACATTGTCAAAATTCATAGTCAAACCTATTGACGGAGAATGGACCTAAGAAAGACTGGAGAAGCTCCACCAGAAGTACGAGATATGCCTTGGCCATGTCCATCATCCAAGATTACAGAAGAAGGTAAAGAAATGGTTAGTCATGAAGTTATAAAGTTGAATTCATCCAAGACTAATGGACAGCCAATTAAAAGAGAATTCACAGCCATTGAAAAGGACGAAACAGAACTCGAAAAGAAGAACAGTAAAACCACCACAACGACTTAATTTGTTTTAGACATTTAATTTTAATATTAGAAAAGAACAAAATAACATTTAATTTCATTGTTAAAGACTGAATTATTAGAATATTGGATATAGCTCGTATTATTATTGACATTGTTTTAAAGGGAAAAAAGGAAAATTCTATTGCTATTAAGGGGTTTTTCTAATTTTTTTTAGTTAAAAAAAGTTAATCCGATAGTTGATCAGATAAATTACATTATTAACCCTATATGAAGTATTTCCGTAAAGTGTATTGTGAGCCTGCGATCGTAGTTAACATTGCCTATATAGGGGACTTCAATTATTGTAGTAAGATCTTTCTCATGTGTGTATCTAAAGTCTCTAACACAACAGATAAGCAAAATGTTAATGTCAGTATCGGTTTTAACTGTAAAAAAAGCATTAAAAACTGAATGTTGGTTAATGAAAGTAATTGTGCGTTACGAGTAATAGAAATACTATAATATATGTTCAAACACTTATATTCCACGTGTCTCGTTTTCTTTCGTTCTTTAGGGGGAATAAATCCATTATCTCCTGCGTAACCATGCCAAAGAGGAATATTAGAGAGGGTATCAGACTCTACTCTAATATTTCCTTCCAATATTCCTCTTAATAATTAAGGAAATTTAGAAGGGGATATTAGAGTGGACGTTCATAGCCTACTATGTTGGCCATGCAGCAACTTCTCGTAGGAAGCCTCTACAAACTGGTTCTCCGAAAAAGAAGGAGAAGCATTCCATCTCCCCCAAACAGTAGCCGTTCTGTCCAATATGTGCTGAAAGCTACTCGGTTATAAGACAAGTTCTTGTCAGAACGTCACAGAAATACGCGCACGAGCTATAGTCATGTTTTATCAAACTTACACAGGAAGAAACACCACCACAAACAAAAAAGGGAAAGCAGACGACCTTGGAGGCATGAATTCCTGTTTGTTGCAAGTCCTCAGTCGTTTTTCTCCAAGCAAGAGTACCTTTACTGATGAGACTTTTATTTAGGTTTTCACGGACTTGAATCACTATAAATGTATTCGTATATTTTCATTTATATTTAATATAGTGCAAAATTTAGCGATTATATTTACTTATTTATTATTACATATGCTCATAGTCCCCGAATGCAAAGGAGTCCGTCGCATCAGTAAAACGTAAAATGTGCATGCCTTAGTAACTATTTGTGAACATGACATGTGTAGTAGATGCATAAAGTGGTAAGATACGAGCAACAAAACGCCTTTTGTACTCACTGGTTGACCTCTTTTACCCGAATTTCCCTCTTGACCTTGATAGCCCTAAAATGAAATAGTTAAACTCAGTTCGATCTTTCAATGTAGACGGCAAACTGACATGGGGAATAAAAATTAGTAAAAACTAGTAACTATAAAAACTAGTTGCAAGAAGCAGCCTCAACTGTCTTGTCTCTTTCTTTTCAGATCTTATTTATCCGATAAAACTGTTTCAACTTCGAGACTCTCTAACTGAATACATCAAGAGAACTAATAGCAAATTTTAAGACGCGTAATAAACTCTTAATTTTTTAACGATGGGATCATATGGAAAAGTATCTTTTTCCCTTCTCTTCCACTTACTGTCGGTGCCTCTACATAATTCGCGGTGAATGAATTTTTCGTTTCGTAATCAATGTACCGAACGCATCTACTGGAACGTGCACATCGCTCGAAAACGTGCTTGATGCAGTTGAAAACAATGACCACCCAAACACCTAAAGACACCTGGTTTTATCCGTGAAATACTTAAACACTTCATTTGGTTTTAGCAAATACGAAGTCAGTTTTTATCAGAAGTTCCATGCAACGAAATGTGGCCAAAACCTTGAAGCATGTATTCACGCGTTGGATACTTGACGTAGTGTAAACCAATAACTCTCCTGTGATATTTCAGTTATGTGGATTATACTCAATATGGACCGTGGTATTTGGAGTTTATTTTTTATTAAACTATTATTAAACTATTAGTTGTCTAAAATGATTTTTTTTGTTTTTACGATATATATGCACAGTGCACGAGCGCAGCCTAGGTAGGCTTTACCACCACCAAGTTATTATCCTTCTGGAACTTCAGTTATGAGGTATTTGTGACGTCGGTCAAGTACGTATTTCAAGAGTTTACGACAAGTAAGCTAATTTCAACATCATATGTGATTTAACAAAGAAATGTTGAAACTAACCTTATTACCAGGTGGACCAGCTGGACCTTGTAAACCGGGTTCTCCACGTTCACCCTGAAAAACGTAAATCATAATAAGTGATTATTACACCTCGTTCACTCCTCTCGTTACAGTTATAACCTATTTCACTCCTCTCGTGAGCACAAACCTTTGACAAACTGTTACCAATCACTCATAACTTTTTATAATTAAATACTGCATTTCTAACTTGGCCTATGCAGGCACCTTGGCTGAGCAAAAACAGACGATGATGGAATTTCATTTTTATCTAATAGAGCATGTTCTCAAGTCTTTATTTCATATGTTCTAAAAAAATTTGGCAGCTGAGTCTGCCAAAGTTTGTGGCTTTAAATAAGTGTCAAGATTTTATCTCAAATTCTAAAACTGATTTACGCGGGAAACCGTCATTGTGACTTGTCTTTAAGTGTGGTAAAGACATAATGGCTGTTTTCGATCAGCCTCGTTTGGTTGCTGCGCGTCAGCGCAGCAATGTGCAACATTAATATTGACACATTTTAAATGGACAATTAAAAGGGTTTCTTTTTCACGTTCATTAAATACCTCGCAGTATGTGCTTTATCGGGACAAAAACACTCGACTGTCACCTCTTGTTATAAATCTGATAAAAAGCGTCTTATTTATCCTTCATACCTCAATCAGGTAACTACGCTGTTCTCCTTAGAGGTTCAGGAAGGACCATTCCTGACGAGTCTAGTGTTACTACAGGAGGAAACTGGAGTAACAGCAGAAAAACTCTGGTGGATGGTAGAGTCAAACTGGACAACACTCTACTCACAGGTGACCAAGATAACGTTAATCCGAAAACCTCTAAGAGCTGATCCAGTCAGAATATGCGTTACGGGTATACCTTCGCCGACTAATAGTACGCGATTTTAGGTAAAATGTTATTTCATGCGATTTGCATTTACGTAATATCAGTCTTAATGTCCATCAAATAAAATCTTTATAAAGGAATTTCGAGTTTTAGTTTTGAAATACCAAACTTTCGAGCAATGACTTTACGAATTAACTAACTTACCGCAGGTCCACGGGAACCAGCTTCGCCAATTAAACCAGGCTCTCCATCGACACCCTGGTTATACGAAAGACAAATGTCATTTCCAGTTTAAAAAGGTACGGTGTTATAAAAACCTTATAAAAACACTTTAGAGTAAGGGTTAAGGAAGGATTAGGATTAGGTTAAGATTAGGGATCTTTATGTAACTCGCCCCCCGAGGTCATAACTTGGCTCAGTCACCTTGAGGGTCATCCATCTTAGTCAAACAACCACCAAGAAAGGAATAGCTTGATTTTTAAATGCTTTTGTCATTCAATTCCATTTACTAAATAATGCGTGATACTAAAACCTTTGTGAATGACTGACTGCACTGTCGCTCGCAAAAAGCCATTCCACCGGGGCCATAAACTTCGTCTTTGGTCACATGTTATACCGAACATCTATTTCAATTACAAATACAATTGAATGACGAAAACACATTGAAGAAGGTCGGTCCCTTTGGCTTTGGATTAAATCCTAACGTGGAGTTTCATGCAATGTTAATTTCATTTACAAAAGAGTAGTTTTAACTTTGTTGGAAAGAGAAGTTATTCTGCTATGGGCTATTCCACGTGACTGATGTGAAATTTTAAGGAACAAGTGTAATTAACAGGGAAGTGGAGCGAAAATAATTCACCTTGGATTAGATAAACCAGATAACTCAATCTACTTTGTGCTGGAACCCAACGGGTTAAAAAGAAAGCTTGTTTAGAAAGAAAACCTTCTATATGTCGCATCAGTTACATAGAATAACCTCTATAATACTCAAATTGGAACTTTGGATAAGAGTCTTACGTGTTCCATTTACATACTGTAATCCCAAAGTTATTCGTGTTAGCAGTGCAACAAGTGCTGTGTGCGCCTTGCAATGTTACATGCAAATTTCCATTGTATTTATGTTAACGCCAGTTTTACTTTTCAACTTCTGTGACCCAGCTCTGCAACAGGAGATCTATGTTAGATCATTCTGGCTCACCAGACGGTTCTATTCTGGCTACTGCAAGACAATTTAATTAAGCAGTAGAGCAAAGGTCTTCAAAAACCAACTTTTGCAGTAGTCGCTTAATTTGAGTAGTCACTTAATACTTCCTTTCATGTAAAATGTCAACCTCAGAAAAGGCAATGTTCTACGATTGCTTATGGGAGAACTCACTTCTATATGATTGGCGACTCCCGTCGCAGGTGGATTTAGGGTGAGTGCGGGCCCGGCAATCACCCCTTTTTAGGCCAGTAAATTTGTTTCAAAGATTTTCGTCAATCAAATACTTAAGATCTTATTGCAGTTCGAGACGGTAAGATGTTTATTCATTTTTAGACTTACATTTTCTCCATCTTCCCCAGGAGGTCCAGTTGCACCGGTTACTCCAACGTCACCCTATAATGATGAATAATATTCACTGTGTACCTTTGCAGTTGAAAATTGACCCTGAACAAATCAGTGCCAGAATACTATATGTCAATGTTAGATGTGTATATGACTGTGTTTACCGTAAATGCTCGTTTTAGCGTCGCTCCCGGTTAAGCGCCGCTCCCGATTAAGCGCCGCACCTGTGCAACCTATAGTGCGGTGCTTAATCGGGGGTAATAGAGAGTTTAAGCTTGACTTTACCGAGCCTTTACTTGAGCTTTACCGCAATCGGCTAGCGCGGCGTTAACTTGATAGGATACACGAATAATTGGCACTAAATAAGCCGTTTGAGTTTCGCTGTTTGATTTGCTATACCGTGCTATTGACTAGCAATAAAAGGGTCCCAATTCACTGTTTTAACGAAGGTGAGTCCTGCCGATAGGGTCGTGAAGTACTTTGATCACTGCAATCCATTTTAGATGAGCCCGATACAAATCCATTTGAACTAACTAATTCGGATATCGAAGATGCTTCTGGTCCTG
>JBAHVQ010000040.1:1233698-1250384 GCA_036872915.1 Nanipora kamurai
AGCAAGACAATAATGAGCTTCTCCAAGATCTTTCATTTCAAAACGCTTCTTCAATGCTTCTTTCTCTTTGCGTAGCACCCTTTGCTGTTACTTGTCAGCAACAAGTCGTCGACATACAAGGCTATCAGCATGATATTTTCTCCCTCTCGCTTTATGTACAGACACGGATCTGATTTCGACTGCACAGAACCAGATTTCTTCAAAAATTGATCAATTGTGTCGTAGCAACATCTCGAAGCTACCTTTAGGCCATAGATATTCTTGTTCAACTTGCAAACCAAATTTTCTTGACCTTTCTTTACGTAACTTTCAGGTTGGGTCATGTAAATCTCTTCTTTCAATTCCCCATTCAAGAATGCTGATGAAACATTCTTATTTGATAGACTTCCAAGTTTAACTGATTGGCAATTGGGAGAATTGTACGAATTGACGTGTAACGTGCCACAGGAGAAAAGGTTTCTTCATAGTCTAGGCCTGCCTCTTGTGAATATCCTTCGGCAACAAGTCGAGCTTTGTGTCGCTCAACAGATCCATGTGCGTTGCACTTCACTTTAGATACCCATCGACAATTAATTGCTTTACGTCCTTTAAGGAGTTGTACAAGAGTCCAAGTATTGTTCTTGACGAGAGATGAATATTCATTGTCAAGAGCTTCTTTCCACTGTTCTTTAGATGGCGAACTTAAAGCTTCTCTAACTGTCATAGGCTCTTCATGAATGTACTCAGCACTGCTGCATGCAACATCTTTAGGTCTCCACCAATCGCCAGTAATTATGCCATGTCTATCTGGTGGCTCTCTGTTTCGTTCTGAACGGCGTGGCTGTTGGTCTTCTTCTGCTTCTTTTCTATCAAGGATGGTTGGTCTTTGGTACTATGGTTGTCAGCCTTCTCTTGGCCATCACCTGTCACAGGAGCTGGTTCGTTGTCTCGAAACTCTTCTTCATTATCATCAGTTGGTTCTAAGTCCTCGGTCGTTAACTCTTGTGATGCTTTTGCAGGACTGATAGAAATATCTTCATCAAACTAGACATCTCTGGAAACATATAATTTCCTTGCCTTGGGATCCCACAGTCTGTATCCTTTGCTACAGATGCTATATCCAATAAAAATGCATTTCATGCATGTATGTCTTGCATCCAAACACTTTCAGATTCGAAACATCTGCTTCTTGCCCATAAAACTCTCATAGGGGGATCATTCTCCACTGCTACGGTAAGACTGCGATTTCTTAAGATAGCTGCTGTGAAAACTGCTTCAGCCCAAAATTTGTTGCCAAGTCCAGCATTGTGTAACATGGATCTTGCTGTTTCTTGTATAGTTCTGTTCATCCTTTCAGCAACTCCATTTTGTTGCGGTGCTCTAGGGACGGTTAGTTGTCGTTAGATTCCTTTCCCTTTAAGGTTATCAACAAATAATTTCGAAGAGTACTCGCCACCATTATCTGAACGTAGAATCTTTATTTTCTTTCCTGTTACATTCGTAACCATGGCTTCGTACTCTTTGAATTTCTCTAGAACTTGATCTTTATTCTCCATAAAGTAGATTGCTGTGAATCTGGATTTACCATCAATGAAAGTCACGAAGTAGCGGTTACCTCCAAGACTCTTCGTTTGCATGGGACCACAAACGTCGCTGTGGACAATCTCCAGGATTTCAGTAGCTCGCGTAGCTTGTTCTTTAGGAAATGGCTTTCCATATTGTCTACCTTTAGACGCAGTAAGAACTTTCTCGACATCATCTACAGTAAGTGAATTCTCTTTACGCTTGTGCTCTTCGTGAAGCAATCTTGCTGTGACGAATTCCACATTCAAATCTTCAGCACGAGACTCTAAAGCTGCGATCAAACTGCTATATGAATCAGGAAGGTTACATAATGTTGCAACTTGGTCGTCTTCAGATATTGGAGCTCCGACTGCTTCCAGTTGACCTGCCAGCTCTTTCATCTTATTTATGTGTTCGGTCATCGTCTTGTCATCTGCCATAGACGTTGTGAAATACCTTTTGCGAAGAAACAATTTATTCGCTAAACACTTTACTTCGTAGTGGTTTTCCAGTTTAGACAAGGCTTCCTTTGCTGTCTTTGCTGATCGAACCAAAGATAGTTGTTCGTCTCCTAGACATAAACAAATCGTCGCAAGTGCTTTTCGTGCGTGCCTTTGAAACTGCCGTCGTTGAGTTTCAGTAGTTGCTTCTTCAACAGGTTCTGCCTCATCGGCAGATACAATGCCCCACAGATCTTTATCTTCAAGGACCATTTGCATCTTTAATTTCCAAAGGTGAAAGTTCTCCCCATTGAACTTTTCGATACGCGACAGCGACAACGTTGACACTTTGCCATTTGCAGCCATGCCAAAATGTCTCACAAAATTGACGCAAGTAACTTCTCTCGTAATCTCATGTTAGTTAAACTCACCTCTGGGCCCATAACCTGCTAAGGATAAATATATTTCTGTGTTCTAGGAGGAAGTAATACTCGTACGGCTTTGTTTAACTACATGTTTATTATAGATTACAAACAACGAAAGTACACAAGAACAGGAATCGAAGAAGTAAAAAGGTGTGTGACAGTCTAAACCCGTCAACGTGATGATGACGTAACCAAGTTCTTATTTTCTATCATGCATTCGTTAATATTAACAAATTTATCCATGGTAATTTACGTATCCTTCTTGCGCATTCTTCTCGGTAAAAGACAACAAACCTTTTTTGCTTTTGAATGTGTTTCAGTCTTGCTAGATGGCGAAAGTTTCCACCAGATTTGGGAAGTGTGGTAAAATTTCTGGACTCATGGTGATATAATCGATGAACAGCGACCCTAGGGTACCAAACTATCAATACCATAAACAGCTTGGTGATTTACACCCCTAGTAATACAATAAGATTTTTATGGACTTCATTACCAAATTTTGTCTCTATTTTGGATTGCAGCAGAAAAGCCGTTAATGAAGGTTTGATGGTCTATTGTTACCTATTGATTGATAATTGTTGCATGATTCATATAATAGGTGATCGGATTTGGTGTTTCCTGATTTAATCATTGTAATGATTACACATCTATATTGAATAACTGCATAAGCGTTAACTTATGGAGGGGTTGCCTCTGTTTTTCTTTTATTTCAGCGTAGTTTGATCTATTTTTGTTTGATCAGAGTTAAATACATTAGTAGCTCAAATGTTCATTGCTCAATCAGTGGCGAACTTCCCATTAAGTGAGCACAGTCAAAGTTATAAAAATAGGATTTATAAACTAAAGAGTGATGAAAACATTTCGTATTGCGAAACTTTGTTATCACGATCAGAACAGTATAAAAATAGGATCCAGTGAACGACACACAGTAGCGTAAAAATTTTAAAGGTTAGTAGAATTAAATCAGAACATGGTTCACTCTCTGACGTAGGGCCTTAGCTCGAAACGTTCGATTTTTCTAGTTACGTTCGGCAGTCTACTAACCGTTCAACCTTCTACACTGTCATAGTTAAACCGCAAAAATACTAAAGAAACCCGATAAACACTTTTTTGTATTGCTTTTAGCAATATTTTTCTATTTGTTTAAACCCTGTTAAATCTGTCTCATTTTGGTGAAATTTTGAGTGAAATCAGGTGTCAAAAAGTTTTAAAATATGGCCGCACTCTTTTTCCTAGTTTCAGACGTTTTGACATTACTCTAGAGAATTATTTCTTTGAAATTTAATCATGTTGAGATTCTTAGCAAAGCTTTATATAATTATTATAAGTAATAGCATGACATGTCGGGAAATTAGTGATTAAATGCCCCGAAGGCGAGGGAGGTTTGTGGAATTTCACAAACCTTCCGAGCCCGAGGGGGCATTTAATCACTAATTTCCCGACATGTCATGCTATTAGTTTGTAATAGTATGATGACCGAGGGCGACGTAGTGTGTAATTAGCTTTTATGTATTGTTTAAAAGTCATATGAGAACAAAAACATTTTGAGCGAGCATACTGGCGTGTATAAATATGATGTCGATTTGACAGACGTTGTTCGATTTGTGCGAAGTCGAAGGGCATGACGGAGAAGTGGTTCTCATTTGTAACAGAACGGAATGTTGAAAGAGCTAGACAGAACAGAACGCCAGCGAATACAATGAAGCACACATCGTGGAGCTGCAATGTTTATAAGAAATGGGCTGATGCAAGAAATAAAGAGTTGATTGATTTCGTCCCTGAGAACGAAGAATTCAAGCGTGTGCCAAACGTAGATTTAAGCGGCATGCTGCAAGGTGCTACTGTACATGGAGAAGTACATATACAAAAGTAAATATTTTTTGGTATTAACAATTTTTATTGTTGTTCAGTTTAATTATGGCTGAATAAAAGTGTTCTGTTGTTGTGCATGATTGCTTGCATGTTTGGCCATGCGTACAGAAGCGTGCGGATTATAATTCGCCCGGTCGTGAGCAGGCGAATTATAAATTGCCCACTTGAGGGGGTATTTAGTAATTTAAACGCCCGCTGAGAACAATAGAAACCGAGGTGATCATGGTATCACTATTACAATAGGTCTTTTGCAGGAATGCGGCACGTGGTACAAAAAATACAAAACTGGAAAACAGTGCGCCCAAAGAGTATAGAAAACAAAAGAAAACCGTGCTTCAGTGATTAGCATGTTGTTTTCGATCATGTTTACATTACTCTTCCTTCAAGCACAGCTAGTTCTGTACCACGTGATACGTTACTGCAAATGGCCTGCTATGACGAACCTAAACATCCTTTTACATCACATAATCTGAAATGTGCAATTTTTATTTTAAATTTTTGCTTTTTAATGACATACTCGCTAACGCGAGTATGTCATTAAAATATGCCAAAATATGCCATAAAATAACATAGTTGATAGTCGGGGATATGTGTGTTTAATACCTAAATCCTAAACCTGACTCTAGCCCCAAACCTCAACCCTAATCCTAACCCTAACCGAACCTTAAGGTTGATCGATACGGTATTTCACAGTTATTTTTAGTTGAACATTTCACTTTTTAAAAACTGTATTGAGTCAATTTGAAGGTAAACATTAGAGATGAAACTCGTATAAAATATCTGCTGTAAGTCACTTATTTATAGTCTAAAAATCCCTGAAGTTTTCACACCATAAACTTAATTAAATCGCTATTAATTTCTACTAAGATAAGTTTTGGAGTTTAACTCAATATATCGTTAGGTGACAAGTTGGGACACAATATAGGACTGATGTATGCTCACGCTCACCCTTTAGGAATCCTGTGTTGTTAACTTTTAACAGTAAAAAACTTGATGTTCCGTATAAAAAAGTTACAAATATGCCTATGAATTGTCCAAACGTAATCACAAGTTTTATAATTCAAATTAGTTTGAACGGTAATCAGGCAATATTTTGAAATATCGTTTTGCCATTCCATCATTTTTAATATCAAAGAAATTTCATCTAATTACCTTGTAAAGTGATTATTATTATTATTATTGTTCTTAATATTACCACTATTATTACGAATATTTTAACAGGATAAAAACACTTTATTCGATGTGTTTCCTGTATATGTTAAAAATATAAAAATATGAATAAGTAAAAAAGAATTAAAAAATCAAATAATATAAATAACCCATGTATATGTACAATATTTATGTGAGTTAGAACTACTAGTTCAAAGATGTTCAATTCTTCGTATTTCTCGGTTTTTAAATATCCCGTGGTAATTCATTGTAATTTTGGTACCCATGAAGAAAAACCGTACGTGCGTATTCGCATCATATAAGTTACCTAAAAACTCGTTAATAATTCATGAGGAATATACAAAGGAAAATCATAACCGTATAATATCTTTATATGTGAGAAAGGTACGTTCGTTTTTCTCATCGAATTTTCTCGGCTTCGAAAACATTAATTTTCATACTTTCTTCTAGACTTAGCGTGTTGAGCGGTTTGTTTTTGAAGCCATTCAAAAACTCGTAGTACGTGTTTTATCAGGTTTAAACACTCGGCTGTCGCCTCGTATTTTATACCCGATAAAACACTCCTACTTGTTTTTTTAAATATTACATAAAGAGTTTTAGATTTAGGACGGCGATGCGACGGCGACGGCAAAGAGGACGTCTGAAAGCGTAAGGATTGAACCGACGTACTCCTGACGTTCAGTTGTTTGGATATGATTTAGATGGCTCTAAGTGACGCAAGTATTTGGTGTCCTGTTTGCCTTCCTAAATCTAAAACTCTCTATTCACTGTCCAACAGCGACCATGATACTGTATATCATGTTAATTTAATATTTGTGGCAAACTAATAACGCTGTACATACTGATAATTGCAATAGAGATTGACAAATTACACTAAAATAATTGTACAATTGTACAGTTATGTATACAAAAATTACGTGTTACTATATGTGATTATATTTATTATATATTCTAATTGAGTAAGTTTGCGATGATTTCATAGTTAAAAGAATTATCAAAAACTAGTAATGTCTATATAGCTTAAAATAATATAATTTTTATTAAAACTGTCATTAACAAATATCCAGTTAAAAATTCCTCATGACGCGCATGATACCAGAAAAGTTGCCATCATGAGAAGACAGCTCCACATGGCGTAATGGTTGCCACGGATTCAAATCTATAAGAAAAAAACAACAACAAAAAACTTTTGGAAAATACAAAAGGCATGATAAGCATATCTTTCTACAAATTTAACTCCTTCCTGTCCGGGAACTTTCCCCTTGTCGAATAAAATCGTCTAGGAATAAAAGGAAAAGTTGTAACCGTGACGTGCCTTTAAATGTAATAAAGAGACATTCCGTTTTCTTGTCGAATTTTTTGGGGTTTGATGATATTCCTTTTCAAACTTTCTTAGTCAATCATTGTATAAAGCGGGTCTTTTTTGAAGTCATTTCAAATGCTTTTAATAAGTGTTTTATCGAATATAAAATTACTTAAATACATCGGTGAGGCCGATGAAAAACCCTTTTCGTTTGAAGTACATAAAGTTAAAAAAGAAACAATTTTCTACCGTATCTTCTCAGACACAAAAAGGACGTATTCAAATTATTTCCATGGGTATCAGGGATCGTATTAGTTAACAAAAATTTGCCTTTTTTCTGTGCTGTATTACCTTTTTACTCTACTACAGACTAACCTTGAAGTTGTAGAGTCCTCACCCAACAGAATTAAGAAAGTTTTCATTAAGCGTTTTATGGCTTAGTTTGTATTCGTTGTGTCTATGGTAGAATTTATTGTGTATGTGGTTCGGAATGTACTAAATAAAGCTGTTACTTATATTTCATCAGATTTACAATATTGTCCTGCTAACCTAAGTCGGTTTCTTTAATGGACTACAATCTCAAAGAATAATTAATTTTGCAATCGTATTAATCTAACCTCATTTTTAAATTTCTCACTATGCCATGGATCCCATGTTATGCAAGACCAAATAAGAGACTTACTTGTACTTAAACAAAAAAGAGGACTTCTACGATCATACAAAAAAATTAGATGGATGCGAAACAGGAAGCTATATATATTTAATATTTTATATATATATATATATATATATATTTAACTCAATGACCTTAATAATAAAATCTTCATGTAAACATAGAATATAAAAAAGACACGTAATACACCACTCTGTAATATACGCACCTGAAGAGCTTCTATAATAAAGCGAAAACGTTTGTGCGAAATCTTGAGTGGTTATTTCATGACTCTTTTGGTTGTCTTATAAAAAACTTTTTCTTCTAAAATACTTGTGTTTCTACTGAAAAAATATGTTTACTATATATAGAATATATTACTGATTATATATAAAAATATGTTTACTATATATATATATATAGTAAATATATATAGTTATAGTTAATATATATAGTTTATAGTTAATATATATAGTATATATAGTTTATATATATATATATATATATAAGGTAAGAGTCATTAGTCAACAAGAGAAAGAGAAATAGTCACTCGCTTAAAATGCAATTGAGTGACTTTTTCTCTCTCTCTTGTTGACTAATGACTCTTACCTTATAATCAAATACTTGTGTTTAATCACACTTTTTTTTTTAAATTATATATATATGCTATATGTATAGGTTACCATATGAGGGGCGAGGCGGTATCATTTTTATCGCTTGAGGGACGATATCATAAAATTTCACGAGTGAGCGCAGCGAACGAGGGACATTTATGATATCGTCCTGAAAGCAATAAAAACGATATCGCCTCATCCCGATTATGATAATATGTTTATTATATACTTGTGTCTTTATCAAAAAGCGACAAATATAGCGGGACAAAAAACGATATCAGGGAAATATCATTTTTATGTCACCCTGCTATCGCCCTGATAAAGGCAAAAGTATATGATAAATAGAGAATAATACATGGATGTGCGGAAATATGGAATTTATTTCGAGTGTTAACAAAAATTAATTATTGGGGCAATGTCACTTGCCGTTTTTCTTTTGGTATTGACGTTTTCTTCGTTTTCAACAAATTTGTGTACATCATCGTCGTTAAATGACACAAAACGAGTGTTCTGTTGCTCTTCTGGCCCCGAAGTTCGAAACTGAGAAGTCATAACTTTATAATAACTTTATAATAACACAAAACGTTTGGCACTCCTGCAGAAAATTCAAAATGGAAGAAGTTCTTTTCCCGCCACGGCACCTAATCCTGCTCGTTGATTGGTTGGTTAAAACACGATAATCACACGTGTGATTATAAATATTATTGACATTATCATAAATATCAGCACATGTGTGATTATCAGTTTTAATAATGGCTGATTTGCTCATAAAACACTGCGTATTATATAATAAATAAGTATATATACTCTTCAAATGTTGGAACGGCTTGATATTAATAGTATTGATGTTATGATATTACAGTAACAGTTGTCTTAACTTTTGGTCAAAGATTCTAGACGTTTCTTCACCGAAACGTTAGTTTCCTACCTGGATTCACTGTACTTAGCTCTGATGGCTTGCAAATTGTTGTCTGCTGCTTTTGATATAATTTTATGCATATCACTGATGCAGGCGCGAAGTTCAGAAATTTCAAATCCAGTCTTCTGTGAGAGGAATGGGAACTTCAAAAAGATAAGACATTAAATTTGGTATTTTTGAAGCACTGAAACTATTGCTTCACTCAACTAAACAAAAAAAGTAAACTACTCTCCACTCATTCTTAAATTACTATGCATTGTAAATATGTACAATCAGGTCAGTAGAAACGTATATTTCCAAAGTAATTCCAAAGAGTGACATCTTTTAAACTCAAAATTCAAGCTAGAACAAGACAAATTAAGTGGCACTATGATATTTCGACTTATTACAAAGTCTTTTTCACACATAAGATGACATCTTCATTCGGTCGTAAGATGACTTTGTAATAAAGTCGAAATATTGGAAGTTATCAGAGGTCATTTTTCCGAATTTGTTTTGAATGATACTTTTTGAAGTTGTCGGCTGCTTGTGGTTTCTGATCAAGTTTGCAACAAATATTAAGCTTGTCTCATGTGAACAAAACCTTAATTGGAGGTCTGAATGGGATTAACCGACAACTGACAAACGGCATAAAATTATCTGTTAACCGACAAATAGCAAACTTCCTAACTGTTTACTTACAAATAAAGCTTAACTGTTAACTAATAATCGAAGCAGGATTGGGGTTTTTTTCGCTCTACCGTCACAGCATAGCCTAGATTTATGTGTCCAGTAAGTGTAGCAGTTCGGTCAATTGGAGTTTTCCACTCTTACAAAAACTGAAGAACAGAATTACGCTCTATAGTATTATATTGTTAATCTGCTATATTTCATTGTAACTTTTACATTGTAAACTGTTCGATTACCCAATTCAGATATGATCAGTTAATTATTAATTAACGTTTAACTGAGAAACCAAAATTCTAACTGACAAATGACAAACCATCAAAATTTTAACTGACAACTGATCCGTAGATACCCCATTGAGCCCTTCTTAACTCTTTAAATTTCAATGTCCTGAAAACAGTATACCATTGCCCTTCTCCAGCATTTGCACTTTTCGCCCACTTCCTATTCGAATTTCGAATCGTTACAAACATTTTTAAAATCTACGGGAAATTTTTAACCAAAAAAGTTCTTCTCGCGCGCGTAACTGGTAACGCTTCGTTGCGCAGCAAGGAACTGTCGCCAAAAGGTGTGGCAGAATTTTTCCTTAGTTTTTAGCGTTTTCTAGACCATTAAAGGGTCAAACAATTTCGGCCCTCAACAACTCTATAGTTATTCACTCTGTTCTTGACAGCTTTTGATCAGGGTTGGCGTCAGATTCCTCGACGCAGAGGCTAACATGTCCAGCTTCGGAGCTAAACTGCCAAATTACGGGATTTGGTGGGGAAATTTTGAAATTTTAAAGTCCCAATGAAGCCACTTTGGTATTTTGGTCATAGATTTTTCTAAAACATCTCTCCACACGACAGCTGAAGCAACATTTTCCCAAAAGATTGTTTCCGACAAATTATTCATTTTTCTCCTAATCAGCAGCTACGCTTCCGAGACACAAGGGCTGTAGCTTCTCTGCACCCCATCTGGCACCACCCCAGCCTTTAATGATACCATTACGCTTGCACAGTCTTTTGATCATAAATGATAACTTATTTTCATGTTAATCTTTTCTACATACGGTTGTCATACATTAAGCTACAACAGCAGAACAAAGCAGAATAAAGCAAAAACAGAAAGAAAATAAAGAACAAAAAGAAAAAAATCCAGGCAGGAAAGGGTTAATTACTTACCCAAGAAGATATACCCATTGTCCTTAGTGCTAAGACCACTGAAGAAGCGGCTACAGTCGATTGCAAATACTTCCACTGTATATCCGAATCTTGCAACGAAAGCTCACAATAATACTGCAACAGTAAATAAGTAACAGAAATATTATACACTAAAGTTAGTTGGTTTAGCTCCAAGGAATATAGGTAGTTTTGTTTTTCTAGGAGTCACGATGTTTCCCTCAACCCCGCCTTGCAAAACATGAAAACTAGTGGCGAAAATACTGGGGTAGGGAGTACTAGGGCTAGCCTCCCTAGAAAAATAAGTATGAAACTTCCTTCCCATAAAATCATGTCATCTTGGCTGTGATGTTAAGATAATTATGACGGTAAAATCCTTGAAAGTAGTGGCGTACCGTGACGAATCGTCACCCGGGCGCTAGCCAGAATTGATACCTCAACCCCAGTACAACCATTGATGAATATACCAAAAATTGTGCTATACACACTCCACGCATTTACGCACCACTAACACTGACTACTAATTTGAGAGAAACATCGCTGTCAAATTTCACTACACAAAACTGGACGTTTCAGTAGTATTCGTTATTTATTTAATTTAACGAACATTTATCATAATCAGAGCAAAAGAAAGTGCCGGCCCCCAGGAAGTGTCCCCATCCATACGTCATTGTTCGGAGGCTCCTAATTCTTTTTTTCTACTCAAAGTGAGTTTTAGCCATCTTTCCCACCATTTAGTTGTACCGTTGTTCTCACATTTATATTCGACGCCGTTTTCCTCGAGAAAATCGTTTATGGCATGTAGAAAACTCACCCTTGTGATATGAGAAAATCTTTGGACCAATTCGTTTTGGATATCCACGTCTTTTTCATATTTATCCAAAAAAGATAAAGCAGTAGGAACAGCCAAGTCAAACGCCAATGTCTTTAATACCAACTTCTCCATATGTCTAACCTGTTAATGAAACAACCGAATGTAAATCCAGTCTTTTGAGAGGTAGAATATATTTTACAGCATAACGTCACGAGTTCATCTATTTCATACGAACTGAAGTCGAGTTGTAACCCGAAAAGATAACAGGCACTATATTTCGGCCTCAATGATCTCCTTTTGTGCGAGAGACAAGGCAATTAAATGTTTCTACGAACAGACCTATTCCCAAACAGTATCGACAGCATTGCATGTCTAAGCTCAGAAACCTTAAGTTACAATGAATACCACAAACACACTCAAATATTGCGATGTTTCATGCGTCTGATGCTGAACATAAAGTCACAAAGGAAATTGTTGAAAGGTTACTGTTAAATGTCAATTAGCGTGATCTATACAAAAATCAAAAATCTGACTTTGATAACATTAACCTAAAATTTAAAATTAAAAACTTAAAATTAACTAGTTTTGAGAATGCGTAGTGGAAAAATAAATAAAAGGGGACAGCAAATTTCATCGCGCCAAACGACGCATAGGAAAGTGCTAAGCGTTGATTAATAACCAATTTCCAGCTACCGCGAGGTAACCACTGCACTACCAAGTATGTGGTTATGCGGATTCAAGGATTCAAGTTACAACTGGCAGTTGGTTATTAATTTTTCCCCTTGTGTTTTCAATGCACTTTAAGGTCATCCCTGCATTCCATTTAAAATAACGTTAAATGGGTCTCAAAATCAAAGCATACCTCATGTCCAGTGTACGTGGAATTGGTAATATAAACAAATTCGGATACCTCAGGCGGATAGATCTCTTCAATTTTAGAAGCAATGAGCATACAAGCAACACCAACAAGTTGCAATTTACTTGGATCTATGACCACGTCAGATGACAGGAACCGATCTATATAGTTAACAGTCAGGTATAAGGTGTCCGTGACCAAGCGATACTCTTCTGCTACCTCAACCAACCAGTCCACCAGAATTGCCCTCATACTCTTGTTAATCAAAGGCTGTCCGCTCATAAAGTCTCGAGCAGGTCTATACGTTAGCTATATGTAATGAAGAATAAAAACAATTCCTTTCTAGAACAACCAGTTCGATTTTCAGGTAACTCGAAAATACGGTAGAAATTTCAGTAGCTCAAAGTCTTACATACGAGACATTATTATTTGAGAGTTGCCATAACTGAGTGGTAAAATGGTTTTCCATGTTTACACAACTGCATGTGAAACCAAATGATTCGATGTTATTGTCTTCGAAATCCCAAGGGGTTAATTGCAAGCCATCTATACTGTGATATAAGCACTCAGGTTGCTGGCAGAGATAAGAAACCATAGTAAAAACACGACCTAGAGGCCAGTGTTTTCTAACTTTTCAAAAGCTAAATGCACCGCGCTGCATTACAATGCAACACAGAGCAATCAGTCTTGGCACTGCAATGAGCTACAGTGTAGCGTACTTCACCATGGAGGTAACCAGAGCAGGGGCGGTGGAAGCGGCTCTCTGTATTGCAAATAAACATTTTATGTATCGTAATTGTCAATTAAAACGTTTAATGGACCAAAGTAATTATATTTAATACAAGTACTCGTCTAACAAATAAAAATATAAACCGGATTGCTGGTTTGTGGAAAAGGAGTCACAGTTTTATTTTAACGTTTTTCTTAGAGATCAAGCTATTGATGGTGTCTTAAATAAAAAAGGTTTCTGAGCGTTTTGGCCTTTTACGATACCATTCTTACGTTCGGTTCCCCACTTTTCAAGATCGTGGATACATCCCTGCATCTCACTGAATGTTGCCGCACATTATTATGCAATACAAAATAAACCAGCAGAAAAGTATGGTAGGAACTGGCAGTACAGTAGATACTGGTATATATTTTTCACGTGGTTTCTATCTTTTGTTGCTACTTCACATGCACAGTAGACCACAATGCTATCGTCTAAGATATGTTAACTCCGACGTCACAATGGCCGAATATACAAGCATAACAGGGCTCTGGAAACGAGAATAGATGAGGGAGCAATAAATACCCAATCATAACAATCATTCCGACAGATGGTCAGGAACCATGACAAGAAAAATACTGTTCTGACTATATTAAAAGAGTCCAATATAAAAGTCAACAACCACACAGCCTTCACGTTTTGTGTTTATTTTATCCAGACGGACTTCCACAGATTGCCAATGCCCCGGTTGACAAGCGGAGATGCCTGCGACTTGTTTCAGGCAATCCTAGCCTACCGAGGAAAAATGTAAAGTACAAAAGAAGCCTGTTGAGGGATTTACTGACTCTTTTAGACAAAAACTAAGCCTGTTAAGGAAGTAATTCAACTCATTTTAGAGAGAGCAAAGCCTATTAATGGAATAATTCGAGTGAAAATCGGGTTTGTCCATTGTCGAGACCGTTATTTACCAAACTAGGCAGCACTGTAGACCGAGTTAACTAAACAATACTATAAGCTGTGGGGAAAAGGTATTTCTATACCTGTGTGAATGTTGAATCAAATGCTCTGGATGATTTTGCGATTATTTCGATAGCCGCTGGCTTTAATGAACTAGGTGGTCGATTTCGAAGCAAGTCGACACCTTCATGAGCGCAATATAAGTTACACGACACTGGGGTTTAAAAAAATAGAAAAGATCAATTGCTTGCTCTCCAGATATTGTCATACTTTAAACACGAACAACTGAGATATTGTTTTGTTTATTTTCAGTTGGGAATTAATTTTTTTATATCATCACATTGCTCTGATGAAGTTCTACATTTACGCATAGGAGGTTCAATTGCGTTTATTCGGCTGGCCTCGTGCTCGGCGGAAGGCAGACGTGAGAATAGCCAGTAGGAAGTCTGAGGTCACTAAAGGCGATGAATTGGCTTATCAATTATCAAGTAAGATGGTTTTCTAACATTTCACATGAAGAGGTACCAAGAAGGCTTGGATGTGTAAGCTTTCTTCATCGAGTCCATGAAGAATACGCGCTCGAAAACACAAAATTCGCCACGAGTTAATGACCAGAAGGAGTAGGTACCATGTACTTTTACAGTCAAACCTCTAATTAGCGGACACCGACGGGGAACGTTTCACATGTCGGTTACTTGGAGGTGTCCGCTGGATAGAGTGTCTGTTAATATAGTGATGTGTCGTTTGGGAACTTTACAAAGTGTCCGTTAACAGGATGTGTCCGCTAATTAGAAGTTCGACTGTATAGAATATCATATGCAAGTGCTTCGTTCTTGAAGAACCACGTTACGGGGATAAACTATCATCCTTGTGATATCTATCACATGTTATTACTTCGTTCTTACAAACTACTGCAGAAGATAATCAGTCATTATGCTGTTCCCATTCATAACATTCTCCTTCAGCTACGCTTTTTAAAGACCACGCTGACGAGAAGTTAATTATTGTATGAAATAATATATGCAACTGCTTCGTTCTTTAAGGTGGTTCCCTAGGTGGGTTCTATGCCCGGGGGCAATTAGTAGCTAATACGGCAAGAACTTTAAAAAATTGAGTGGAAGCCTCCCTAAAAGCACGGTTCGTCAGGCTAAAAATAAAAATAAATCTGGCATCTATTGTCAATCAATTTTAAATTCGAAAAAAATACGTAAATTTTGTTTTGTGTCAAAACGTAAAAACATTCATGTGATGCGAAATGTTTCCTTGTGCCCAATCAAGACAGCCAAACAATTAGCACACATTTAAAGTTGCATTCTTGACCTTCTTTGACAATCGTACGCTTCTCTTTAAAGAACAAACAACGGGTATTTAAAGAAGTGCATAGTGGAAAAAATAGCTCAGTCTGAATTGTCGTATGAAAACTTGAGAAAACTCCACGTCCAATATTGAAAGGACTGATTTGCCGCAGGAATACTTTCGAAACCGCCGCCTTCGGAATAAATTTTCTTCTACATCAACATGAGTAACTCGCACTGGTCGATGTTGACAGCCATTATTTAACACTTTCAAGATACATTAAGTGCAAAAATTTTATGACATAAACAACCGTAGAATAGCTGAAAAATTGTACTTAAGATCTCGACCTTCCTTTGGTGAATTTTTTTCAAATTTCGTACAGCTAGAGATATCTGCTTAATCCTTTCAATTATGTTTTATCAAAAAATGCCATCTAACAATATTTTTTTACCGTTGAAAAATGACAAATGTGATTGTGGTAAAAAAACCCATCCAAACAATCATTGATTTATTTTTCGAAAATTTGATCCTTCTGATCATTGCAACCTACATGCAAATTTTCAGAAAGTTTCACCGAACAAAATTCGCAAAATTGTAGCGGAAACGTGAAAAGTGGTGCAATTTTAAGGGGGTCCACTACCAAAAAAAATTCAATTTTATAAAAAAATCATTATTTTGTCAAAATTTTTAGATACTTTCCTAAAACCTTTCTAGATACTACCTGTATCATTTTGTATCAAAAATCGCTTTCTGTAGCCAAGAAAACCGTTCATATTGTCAAGCTGATATTCAGATTTGGACAAAGAAACGTACGCAATAACAATTGTTAATGGATATTACACAATTGGCCTTACCCCAGGGAATCATCTTATTAAAATCTTTTAAGATCGTTTTTCTTGCTTTCTGAAAATAGCCCGACAAATCACTAAACAACACCTATTATCAGAAAATTTTTAAAGGAAGGTAATCAAATGTGTATTGTTAATCTTTTTGGAGAGTTTCATTAATATACCCAACAAGAACAAAAAACTAAACTGTCTTGAAAATTTTAGTGGCCTATTATATCAAAACCCTAGGGAGCCACCTGAAGAACTACGTTAAGGGGATAAATTTACTTCCTTGTGGTCTCCATCACATGTAACTTATAATGGTAAAAAATATTATATGCGACTGCTTCGTTCTTCAAGAACCACGTTACGGGGATAAAGTTAAGCCGCATGGCCAGAAATTCACGACAGTTTGTTAGTTAGCATGCGCAAAAATCGATAAATATTTATTCAAAATGGCGTAA
>JBAHVQ010000040.1:1260317-1284289 GCA_036872915.1 Nanipora kamurai
CCCTTAAATCATCCAATCCACAATGTCCCGATTCAAAAAAATGAGCATATAAATGTTCCCCTGCTATACCTCTTTGTATGGGAAGGGCCGGACCCCGAAACGTAAAGGTTTTAATAAAGTTTATTTTGGAAGATTTATTTGTGTTCGTTGTGTAATTGTTACACACACACATACATAGTCTATATATATATGCGCTTAAAAGTCCAGTTTTCGGTTTTTCGGGTCCAGCAACTGCTTCATAACAAAAATACCAAGAAATATTGTGACCACTTCTATTGGAAATTATTTATGGCACTCCAAACCCCGACGTTGTTTGGACGTGCTTGGATGACCACTTAAGCAGTGTCTCCGGTTTTACTGAAGACTTGGAGTAGACCAGATGTTTTAATTATTAATATTGAGAACTTGCAACACGTTTTCGACCGCAAGGTGAAAGGAGAGTAATGCTGTCTCCTAGGGAGGGGTGTGAGGGAATTCGTATATAAAAATAGAATCCAGTTTTTTAAAAACAATATCACAAATATACCCCTTGAAAATTGAATTGACGAATAAAAACCTGGCAAGAATTAGGAAAACAACTAATACAGCCCTGGATTGAGTATGACAACTGAAAAAAGCTGAGGTTTACGCCATCCGCTAGATGTGGCAGTGGACACCAAAACAGTACGTATTAGTTTAGATTTTAAAATGCGTTCGGTTGAGAGAATGTTTTCTAGTATAAACATTTGGTAGTGTGAATAAAAAAGTGTTGATAACTAAGGTCAGGAAAAATCCAAGCTTAAGAAAGAATATTAAACCGCGCATGCAGAAACCATAATAACACAGGTATATCATCTGGCTGGCATTATGCGCTTCGCAAAAGAAACGTCCCTTTCTATGGAAAAATCCTGAACTGGAACAGAAGTGAGAGAGCCACTGGAATTGAGGTTCATGTTGATAAGAGGAAGATGAACTATCGGTAAGCTACCTCATCCAAGTTTTATTAACATTCTTCTTGTTAAATAAGAAAATACAGTAACACATTACTTATACGACTGAAACAATCAATATTTACGAAAGAGATCAAACCAGCAATGCTTGAACGACTATGCAATGAGCAAGAGGACGTCTTGATAATCTTATCTGTCATGATAAGATCGTTGCAATGCATGCCTTACAAGAGCAACAACAAAAACTAAATGATAATTATGTCATTTTACACAGAACGCGATTTAACGACGTGGGAAGACAACACCGTTTTAATTTGTTTGCCCCACATGATTTTAAACAGTTCGATGAGTGATTATAACCATTAAACCACTATACTGGGAGATTAATTAGTTTCGGAAAAAAGCGAATGACAAAGCGAAGGGACAGTTTTCCTTCTTCCGCTGATGCCGTACAACTACGAAGTCTTGTTCTTTAATTATCTTCATGTTTTCATGCAGATTACTAGAGACGTTCGACGTTGAATGGCGCTAATTGTTGCGTCGTGAATTGATGTAAGATTTCCTTTCTCATACCTGAGATCAAGTAAAGTAATTTAAATATTAAATTAATGTAGAAGCTTATTTGCAATAGGAAAAATGCTTGTTTATCCAGATTGTAGAAAAAAATTGATTGAACGCAAGACATAGTGTAACGAGGAACAGTTTCGAAACAAATGATACAAAATATTGGCATATTCTATGATAAGTAATGACTAATAAAACACAACCGCGTATTTCTTTTGTATAGCGAGATTTATATAATATGTGCGTGCGATAATACCATTAGCATTGTAATAATGGTTTCTTTCTAACACTATATTTTGGGATATTTCCACATGTAATCTCCCATACAAGTGCAGTGATGTAACGTCGCCTTCTTGTAAGGAAATTTGACCAAGATTGCATTTGGTCGTAGGTGATCGTCATGTCTGCATTTAACCGACGTCAGCCTTCTTTTTCTCCCAAAACTATTGCTCATTAGAACTCAAACTTGCCTGTTTATAAAATATGCATTAGTCGGCAAAGGTCAGCTGGACCACAGATAGTGTTATCAAGCTTATTGACCACCTGTGCCGTACAACAAAACCTATCCGATATCGCCAATAAGAAGGCACGATAATTTTGTTCGTAGCCTTTCACTGAATCTAGTCTTCTCATTACTCTTAACCAAGAAAATCTGAGCAAGTGTCAATATGTCGATTTTGTTCAACACGAGTTGATTGCGAGAACAATGTCATCACACTTTTCAGGTGAATATTTCACGAGCTTCTTGGGAGTGGCTGAGACACAGCGAACAAAAGTTACTTAAATATGTGAGTTTTTTAATATAAATTAGTCTCTTTTACAAATATTGACTAATCGATCAATAAATAATAAATAAAAGTGTTTACTCAGCTTATTCACGTTAATGTCTCAACGTCTCAGTAGAAGCTATTGATTTTTCGTCGATCTTTCAGAAAGTCTTTTTGTGTTGGTTTGACAAGTCGTAATCTCAAAAAGAATTCTCGGATGTTAGGTTTCTGTTTGACCAGGAACCTAATTCTTTCGTTGATGATCATTGTCTGGAAGTAGATCAAGAAAACAAAGGTAAAATTGTTTCATAAATTTGTTGGATTTTGTTTCCAATTTTTCATAACTCGATAACTGACTTCCTCTCAATTTGTGAAAAGTTATAACGAGCAATTGTTACGGCTTATGGAACGCCTCAGTATTGGGAAAGGGACTTCGTTAAAGCGAAGTCAAGAACGCGGCATAATTGTGTTACATACTTATTCGTCACACATATTCTCCAAATCACCAAAAGCTTTCGCGCATTCGAACTATCTCGAGATCAAATCATCGCCAATGTTTCGTAGCTTCAGATACAAGACTGATCGTCATTGAAGATTGGTCGCGCTATCCTCAAATGTACCGAAGCTTATAGACATGGTCACAGCGATGCTCTGATAAGATCCAAGAGACAGCCTCGTATACGTCTGATTTACGGTAAAGTGTAGCAAACTGAAACTTATCTGATCAGGATTCTTTGGTACTCTAAAGATCAGATCATATATCTTGCACATATTCATCCTACTACACACAAGAGTGTATCTTTTATCGATAATTAACCTACGTTTAATATGCCACCACCTCTCCACTTTGGATCGCAAGAGCTACTAAAACACTAAGTTCATGCGTCTCTTTTTGCAATTCAAACGAATCGGTTATGCTTTCCCGCAAGCTACTAACTGAGTAACGTTCAACCAACAAACGGTTCCAGCTTTATGTGCAAATATAGGTGCTGGCTGACTTTAGATTTCCATTTGCCATTATCACCCCGCTCCTAATCACAGGGATTCGATGGCTGAGTGTTAATGGACCTTTGACAGCTTTAGCTAATGAAACTTTGGAATTGCCGGAAATGCGTGTTAAACACAGTCCACTCATCCATACTCAACCAAGTTCTCCTATTTTTACTTCCCATGCAGTAACGAACATAAAACACCCTATATGACCGTGCAATCTACATAAACTCTTTAACCAAGTTAACAATAGAAAACGAAGATATTCATCACAATGTTGTTTTATGGGACTTACATACAAGTTCAAACATTTCATGTGGTTTCATAAAATTACCGGCGACTGTTGCACAGATATGTACCGAAATCATTACTTTTTAAAAAAGTAGTTGCATCAAGATGCATCCTCGTTGTCGTTCGTTTCTTTACCATTTTCTAGTGCGCTTTAACATAAGGCCTACACCGGCCGACAGAAAGGAGCCGAACGCTGGTCTCCTTCTGTTTTCCATTTAAAGCTCGGACATAAAACTCGCCAGATTTTCGTGACGCAAAGTGGAATCTGGTATGTATTTAGCCCGCCCTCATGTCAAAGGCCACCCAAATTGTTTGTCTCGTTTCTGCAGGAAAACTCGAGAATATCGAGATTAGGTGAGAAAAGTGTTTAACACTTCATCTAAATTCGGAATATTTATTCTACGAAGAAGTAAATCCGATGACCCGACCGGGTTTAAACACTTGTGTTCATCTGTACTTTTGGTATTGTTTTTACATGGATAGTAGACGATTGGTAAATTTACCTCAGTCTCAGAGACTGTACCAGCTGCTAGCTCTCGAATACAACCTACGCTTGGACGTAAACACAGGGGCAGGGGCAACTGTCCGACTAATTGCGGAGAGTAAGAACCACCTTGGTGAATCGGCAAAAGTTCGCAATGTTTCCTTGATGTGCACGCTATTCTGTGTCACGACAAAAGATCAAATTATAGAGGGCGAGGAGGCGCCGAGCTGTCGCCACCGTACAAAAATGTATAAACAGTGTAACTTTAGATTTGATGCTGAATCCAGAGCCGGATCATAGACAAACATTTGGGGTGCTGAGAGAAAGGTGGAGTGGCACGAGACATTGAATAACGCTGTAGGTAAGCTAGATGTTTAAAAAAGTGTTACGGTAAGTTTAGGGCCCGCGTTGGTGGGGTGCTGCTTGATTGCATTCGTATTAATTCAGACAGTCCAGATTTGATAATTTTAAGTGTTTTGTAATTCGGTCCTTCACTGCAAATCCGTCTTTAAGTGTAAATCAGGATTAAAAATTATTTGATGACTCTTCAAGTTCTTCCATCAATCTTCTAGTATTATTCCGTAAATATTTGCCGAGATCGGCATGAGAATTGAACGCTTCGATTTTTTGTGTTACCGCGTGGACAGAATTAAAACTACAACGTCCATCACATTAAGCAGGTTTTATTTATATGAGTTATATAATATCACGTCTCTCTAATTTGTTTGCCTTCGACTAATGAGATAGTAAAATCTCAACTAATAGCTTATTACGCGACCAACGACCTGATTAGAACCCCGACTTACACACAGTCTTTCGAAATTGAGGCGGTGTACCTTAGATCAAGCATAAGATTTATTCCTGCTATTTCAGTCATCGTGATAACGTCAAATTTACATTCACGTACGTTTTATCACTTATTTACGCAAGTTAACCACGATACATTCGACTTGCGACTTAAGTACCGTGTAAACGCGAGCATTCACGTGGCATTCCTCCATGTTCTGTTTACATTTCAGATCCTCCGACTAAACAAATTATCCTTCTTTTGAAATGGAAAGATTTCAGTTTGCTTTCGGTTTTGGCGTTTAAAACTTAATACAGAGTTATCATGTTTAACTTGTTTTGAGAATGATACGTTTTTGCGGTAAATTGGTTCAAATCGATGGTGTACATCGTCTGCAGACTTCTGATCTATTTTAGTAACTACAACTACTTATAGTGGTGGGTCTACAGACTGTTCCAGTTAAATTAGTTAGATAAGCTTTTCTTTGTGTTAAATCACATCCACAGTGTTACCTTTGTGAGGTAATTATTAAAAAATTGTACAGAGATAACACCTAACTGAGAGATATTCCGGAAAAGATACTCAGGCTTCGGCCATACCATAACGCTGGTGTCGCTGCATAAATGGCATTTAACCACCACTAATGTGCGAACTCGACAAGCGCAGATAACACATCTTTACATGAACAAGTTTATCGCGGATTATTAACAAAGAACATGAAATAAAATCTCAATCGACATTACGCACACATTGTGCGTTATCTTAAAGCTGATTAATTTGTTCAACATAATTCGAGAAAATATTTATTCAAATTCTTTCCTCAGAGCAAACAGTCATTAGCGCCTAATCATTTCTTTTCTTTCTCGACGCGAACAGACTAAGACAAACAAAAAATAAATTATTCACCAAACGGGAAGTTATTAGGAAAATTTTGGCAAAAAATTGAGAGATCAAAACCGACGAAGCGCTGGAGACACTTGCCCGAGTATTTACGAATGATCACTTAGAATTTTGAAACATTTTCCGATTGAGAGTCAATGGTTGCGATTGGGGTCGGATATCGGCGCAGTGGGTAACTCTCACTATAACTGGCGCAGTCCGAATGCACAACTAAACGTGATAATTATACAATTATCGATTTTAAGATAAAATGATTGATAAGTTCGAGTATTTTAAAGGTAGGCGACAAATATTATTTAATATGTTAAGCTCATTCTCTGAGCCGGAGGTGGCTACAGTGGCGCTGTTTCCGCTACTGATAAACACCGAACTGTCGAAGGTGTAAGGATTCAAGATCTATCCAGTTTCCTTCTCTATTCGTAACCCGTCATGGCATTTACGTCGTCTGTGAACAAAAGTTTTAGAGAACAGAGGTCACTGTCAAGATGGATCCTACGACTGCCAGAGAAGTCAAAGAAACCGCAATCAGACATGGTGTCGCCAAGTTGACCCTCCAAGAATTTTTTATTTCAATAAAATCTTAAAATTTGACAAGGCCAAAACTTAATAAGTTTAAATATATTGTTTGATTGCCAAAGAAAACGTTCGCGGTGCTGGAAAAAGTTAGCTAATTTACGAAAATCAACCAAAGTCAACGGTTCCTACAATGTTCTAGATATCCACTGGTCATGTCCGTCAATCGAGAACCATTTAAAAACCAAGGAATAACTGTCCATTGTTGCATGTTAATACATCGGCACTATTTCTTCTCGATTTATTGTTAGAGTTGTGTGTTTTCTAAGGATAAAAAAATGAAACAGTTAACACAATGAAGTGTTGATCTAAAATGCCGATTGCAAACTGAACGAGAGATGACAAACGTCAAACGTTTAGATTCGTAGATAATTGCATGCAACCGGCATGGGAGCTGTCGCTTCATTACTCTAAGTTTTTTGTAATCACGCTATGAACGCAAGGACAATGTCCTTGGGTCACGAACAGTTTTAAGAGTGTAACAGCTGTGTTTTGAAAGCTCTCGCAAATATTGTAACGCAGGCACAAGGCGATATAAACATGATTTTTGAGGTACAGACAGAATTGACGTCCGTCGCTAAAGTGGGCGCCAGTTAAGTAACGTCTGCTCATTCGAAACCTAATATGGCCTCGGCAAAATACATTTTAACAGTGTGACTTGTTGATAGGGTCTTATTCTTAGGAACTTCTTCTGTGGGAAATATATCGGACTACATCTTAGCCCATAACATCAGAAGCCCAGGGTCGACATTTGTAAAAACAAAATATTTGGATAATTATATCCATATAGAGGTTTGCTCTTCAGTAAATTAGAAGTGGTAATTGGTCAAGACCAGGTAGGTTACTAGCTAATATACGCACTTGTGATCGAGAACAATTTTCTTTCATTGCTTGTTTTATGAGATACCATCAAGCTGTCCAGTGTATACAAACCGTCGGCATGTTGTCAAACAATTCCCGACAAACTTAGTGTTGTATACTTATTGATACTATAGTGATATGTTGTCTGCGGAAGTGCGTGCATCTTGCTTGTCTCTGGTTCATGTATTCTTTTCTTCACTTTAGTTTTGTTTCCATTACGTTTCTACTAACGATTCTTATAAGACCTACTGTGGTATTGCCAACTGTACGTTACTACTCAAAAGTTACTTTCTTGTAAAGTTATCAGATATAGCTGTGCCTTGAACATGCACTGTGGAAGATTCTTATAACGAAATTTTGTTCAGATGTATTCAGAATGTTTCCATCCGATCGGGATAAACGCCACAGGCGAATTGATGTTAAACCTCGAACTATTATTATCAAACGCAGCATAGTTAAAGTTATTTAGATCGCGTCGTTTATTCAAGTTTTACAGTTAATGACGAAAAATGGACATGTATCCATCCAACTTCTCCATACGTTACAAGCAATATACTTCAGTTTAATGGAAAGAACACGCCGTTAACTACATTATGAACTTAAATAAACCAAGTAGTCAGCCAGTAGTCCTAACTTTTATCTTTTACGTCAAACACTGAAAACAACTCTACTTACCTTCATTTTCCTTTCAATGTATTATGTATCTAAGGGCTTAGGCTAAATTATTCACCAGATTTCTATTGCTTCGGTCGAAATTGTTTAGCTAATTTTGGAGACAGCTTCAAATATGTATCTCATAAAAAACATCAATAAGCGACTGAACGAAAGGACACAATTATGAAATAGTAATATCTGTCTGGGTTTTGGCCTTGGCCAAATGAAAAATACAAGTCACTGCAAGTTTAAATTTGAATCAGCTTACATTGAATTGTACAAAGTTTGAGCCTGCTAAAATTTCGATGTAGTTTGAAAGGTTTTCTCATATTTTCGTTGGCTTGAGTCTTCGTTTGGTCATGCCATTAATGCAAGTTACAACAAGTTGATGCAAGTTGATATGAACCGGCTTGCATTCTGTTTTGGACAAAGATTGAAAATCCTTCCTAGGTGGTTATTGTGTAGTACATTGTCAGTCAGTCTATTTCGAGTTTATAAAATTTTCAAGCATACATACACGTGGTATGAGTCATCATTTGAAAACAAATTTTCACCTCTGTGTACAGGTGATCATGCAGCTGATTTTAAAATGAGCAGCAAACAAATTCTCAGCCTGTTTGTGGCTGATAAAGAAATGTGAAACACTTAGCTCAAGACGCATTGTCGTGGGTTTAACGACTTCTGCTTGGTCCAACTAGAACAACAATTTGAACAAAACAATTCAGCTTTTCAATTACATTAAAATTTTCACTAAGAGACATACAATGTGTAATCTTCTCCTGTAAAGTAAATTAAAAGGGTTGCTCCAGAATATTGACTGAAGACTTTTTTGAAATAAAAACAACATCTGTATTTTTAAAATTTAATCAGTTGCACCTTGTTCAGAGCATAAAAATATTAAAACAGTTCAATAACCAACACCCAAAAGCTAGCTTACTAAAAAAGTTCTTTCCACAGCTCCTCAACTAAATATGGTTTTGTGCTATTCATCCTAAAGATATAGAACAACAACCACCCGAGCCAACTTCTTAGGTATTTGTGGTTTATCAAAGATAAAAAAGTCGACATATTTCGTTGTTGCTCAGGAGCTATCAAACCAATCAACGACGAATTCAACTGCAAAATGCAAATATTTAGCGCTGTCAGGTAATCGCCCTACAAACTGTGATAACGAAAACGGCTTGCTTAGATGGTGAATTATATGTCGAAAGTTAAAAGCCTAAAATGTCTGTCCTAAGGGTGAGCCAGGTGGGGCCCCAAGTGCATAGAAATAACGTCAAAATTAACGTCCAAGACTGCAGGATATTAACTAATGAATGTCTGCATCTCCGCTTTAGGCTAACCAAACGAAATCAAATAAATACATTACAATTTAGCTTGGAAAACAAAGCAAATAAATGGAGTTCATTTATTACATTACTTTGGAGACATAATTTCAACCTCCGAGCTTAGATTTTTTTCTTCCCATTTGAATTATTTTAGCCGATGCAGGTTAGTTACATTGTTTTAGGAAAGATGGGATGACAATTTCCAACACGTCTCTTAACTTGTATTAAAACATTTTTCGGTGATGTGCGTCTTTTAAACGTCTGCTCAAACTTCAACAACATGTTTTCCTGTTTTGCTACCTGTTAATTCTTGATTGATGTAAAGATCTCTTGGACTGCTTTAATGTTCCATAATCAACGCATGTCACAAACGCATCACTAAGGGGGTTTTGCTATGAGGATCAAATAGTTTTCCACCAATCACCCATGAAGAAATGTTCCCGACTGCCAGTGCTAATACCTTGGCTTCCATATGGCTCGTGCAGGATCATTGGCGCTTCTCCTTACATTCTTGACGATCTCCAGAGCGCATATTGCAACCACATTGAAAAGCGATGAAACCGTGTCGACAAACGAATGATATAAAGCGCACTTGACATGTGCGGAAATGTATTTCAGCCAAATACAGGGTCCACTGTTAAGGCCTAGTTTTGACGAGGTTATCGAAGCCCTAAATAGAATTCCTTTAACTCTTTTATTTTAATGTGACATATAGGTAAACAGGTATTTCAGACGACCAGTTTATCGTTTGCTCACAAAACACACAGTCAAGTAATTAATTGGTTTTCTAAGCGCCAAAATTTCCCGATAAGGTCCAACAACCATATGCTTTAAGGAGAACGAAAATGAAGAAAATTGTCAAAAACTGGGTTGAAGGTGTCCGGGATCTTATTCGGTCATGGCGCAGTTCAATGGTCTTGAATGTATGGTAATATTCACAAAATCTTCCTCTGAATCCCAACACGAGGATACTACGCACCCAATGTAGTTTGCCATCAAAACCATATTGCCAGTGACATATCTTTATTTTGTTGTAACAGCGTGTACAGTTCTTGCTTCAAAATGAGCCATGTACTAAGCTCGAAAAGCTATTTGACGGGAATAAAAAATAAACTAAACGGCAGATTATTTCACAGACTTTTATCTTTCTTAAGCTCGTTCACGAATAAATGTCATTCGCGAATCAGGATAGTCCGAAAGACATGCATTATATAGTTCAGTCTAGTTTATCAGGGTTAGATTTATGAGCAATCGAATGGTTTTAAAAAAAGATTGTGTTCTCTTCTTCATAACGATGATTAAAGAAAGTAACCAGTCATGTAATCTATATTTGCAATATTACGATGCAACCACATGAACCTCAAACGTTATATATTTCAAATTTTGTGTCAAGGGCTTTGTTTATTTTTAAGTGTACCACTACACCAACATACACGACAAATCTACGAAAAAATATATTTGACACATTTTGCATGCTTTCTTTTCTACTCTTTTCTGCTCGAACCCAAACAAAGGCGTTAACAGGTGCACTTTTTCATCTCTTCGTAATCTACGTTCGCACTCTGAAAAGCAAGATTGCGTATCTTTCAGGGTAGTTTACAGGTCCATTCTTCCAGCACTTTTTCAAAAAAATAATGAGCAGATTAATCATTCATGGCCTTAGATATTTTTACAAAGTAAAAGATAGTGAAGTTGTTTACGACTCCTGAGATATCTCCTTAAAATCGCGTAGAATAAAACGTTTTGTCGATTCTTTTCGATTTTTGTTTTAGATCACATCCTTGCATGTCCAAAGTAATCTTTGTTTCCGAGCTCTGCTAAAATACTATCATCAGTAATTTAAAATGCGTACGCTGAGGTGACATATGTGCAGTTTAGCAACGTAATATACCTTGAAGCCGTGACAGAGACTAATTCGTGAGCAGCAAAATTTTACCTACCGTTTGGAAGTTGAATTCAAATTTGAAAGAAACGATGGAGAAATAGACCATTTCGGAGCTATTTCATTGGTAAACGCAAAACTCGAAATGTAGCGCGCAAAGAACCAGAAAGCCGATATCGTAAGAACGACACAGATAAAACTATAATAGTTAAAGAAAAAAAAATGCTGTGAAACTTCTATGGGTTAGCATTAATTGCATTTGCGTGAAAGTGGACGCTTCCAATATATGTTTGCATATTATCTGATGGTTTGATAGTGCTTTGTCAAACACCACTGTTCCCTTTATTTTAGTACATTTACTACTTTTCTTTTAGAATTTCTTTAATTAAATAAAACAGTTGCTAACAACTGAATTGCGCGGTGATTTCGACAGCGACCACGCTTTCCTAACGCAAGAAAATAAGATCAGGTTTAATGCCGGCAACGACAGCTCATTCACCTCAGCGACCAGTCTAGTTCTTTTAAGATAATGCCAAAAAAAGATGAAGGATAAGATCTTAAAGACAAGTTTGTTCTTATCACTACCTGAAGGGAATTACATAGCCCACACAGTTTCAAGCAATAGCCGGTACACCTGGTCCTGTTTGCACGCCATATGATTGAAACAACGAGAGCCAATCACGAAATGCTTTTGCGACTTTTCCATGAGAACATTTGTTTCACGACGCAACTCTAAAAGCAAATGATAAAACCTGCTTTACGTTTAAGGATTGTGATCATGAGGTACTCATAAAAAGAGAGAGGTTGTTCACCGTTTTAACCTGGTATGCTCGATTTTTTCTGTTTTTACTGCTAAGTATATGAAGCTGATTTCATACAATAACTGTAACTCTATTAATTTACAATTTTAAAGTGTGAAATACAACTTCTATAACTTTATTTTTGCAAATATTATATTTTCATTAGTGGTCACGAACTTCTGATAAGCAACGCAAACATCCCCCCCCCCATCTACATCTGATGGCGGAGGATAAAACCCGTCCAATCTATCGTTCAAAAACTTAGCAGAACGTTGTGACTTTCTTTGTGCCTAAATGATTACAGAATAACGTTTTCTCGTATGAATAGTAAAACTGAAGATATCCATGAGATTGCATCGGCCTTTTTTTCCATTAAACTTTAGCTGCATCTGACATTTTCTTGCACAATCCGGATTCTCCCTGAATGAAAACGTATTGCCTTTCAAATTTGGCTGACAGATTTTCCTCCAAATGAATTGTTTGTTTGTTTGGTTATGAGACCCAATAGGCTGTCAGGGTCACTGAAGTCCATTCCCTAAAACGTCAAATCAACAAAGGAAGCCGCAATTTGATTGGCTCTGCAGACGGCGTGACGGGCTCAGCTAGGCTAAACGGCGCCCTAAAAACTTGACTAGCGTTCATTTTTTCTTGACAACTTTTGCAAGCTTCATTTACAGACGACGCATCAAGTTGAAAGGTTGTTAAACAATTCCTCTTCACCATTACCGTCTGACTTGTGTCAACCGTTTGACCAAACGAAGACACTTACGGTGTCACACTTCTCACTTGGAGTAACCGTTGTGGTTCGTTTTATTTATTTTTAATATTTTTTTCTTAACACTTAAGTCGAGAACGATAAACTTGTGTTTCAAATGTATCCTTTGGGTCGATTGCGGTATTTCTACTGCCAATACGGGTCGACGACAAACGTTATCGTGTATACGTTGTATCTTGTCCGTCCAAACTTTGCCCATACACTACATAGATATTACAACGTGTGAAAGTGTGAAATGGTAATCATTATAACAGGAGATTAGAAGCGCACAGATAAGCCACAGCTATTAGCTTTGTTAGTTTAATTTCAGAGAGTGCATGGCTAACAGGCGTATTTCCGCTTGATTTTACCACACACACTCATCATCTGCCAAGTGCGTGAGGCACAACAGTTCTATTGTTATTCATTATTATTCAAGAGACAACTGAGTGGAACGTTTCACTGTTTCTATTTTCAGGTTTTTATTACCTTCAGAGAACGGGTGATACCAAGACACGTCTCGGTAATCGGGTGGATTGAAGGTGTTCACATTTTAAACCAAGACTCCCAGAGATCATTCACCAGTTAATGGCCACCACGAGCGAAGCAAGAACTACAACAAGCGACAGCCAAAGCAGTTCTCATTACAAAATGCAACAAACGCTCCCTGGAAGTTGTTCAGGTATAGTTCCGACACCTTCGTCCAACTTAAACCTTATTGAACCCTCTCAACTACTTCCACCGGATGAGGTCGATGTGTTTTTTCATCACCTCGATAGTTCAGGTAACGCGACCAATTCTTGGCCTTATCCTCCGGGCGCCAGACCACATCCATATCGCCCGACAATGTGCCAAATGACTGCCCATGGTCCGACTGCCTTTCCAGATCCACAAACCCAAGTTCCAACTCAGCCTGGGAGCTGCAGTAGAGTCTTCCTACCGACCGCTCGTGTTCCTTCAAGCCAGGTCTGCCGTCCCCACCACTTTCATACACCTATCCAGTGGATCGAAAGCAAATCTGCGTCAAACTACGGCTGTTCTGTTGGAACACCACCTTCGATGTGGTGTCCACCGTTTCCACAGAACCATAGAAGTTCCGTAGCAGTGTCAATGTCCTCGCCAGTACAAGTAAGCCAGGGGACGTCCTCATTGGGGCATCCTGCGATCTTCCCATTCCCTCCAACACCACCGAAAGATATTATTCAAGACAATTCCGTGAAGTCCATCCTCGATCCGTACGGCTATGCCGACGAGAAATCTTTATTTAAATCAGGCATGCAGTTTTCCGGCCCGCGAACCGAATCCAGCTATACGCCTCAAGGTATTGCTTTACTTTACGGGTTTTAGTTTCTAGCACGTAGTTAGAATTGAATCATTAGTTAAATAACAGCCTAACACTCGAAAATAAGTAGTTTACTTTAAAAACCACCCAAAACGGAAATTTTCATATAGTTGAACTAAAATTGTTTACACTAAATTTTTTGGCTATCGAACGTGAGTTTAAAACACCCTATATGCTGCAATCTACTTGCTGTTTCCAAGCAATTACGACACATTTTGAATCGCCTCCCCAAGGTAACATCACACAAACTCCTGTGACCTTTTGTTTGCTTTCAATGTACTAATTTGCCAAGACGGTCTAAAGGCAAACTACTGATGGCCCCAAAAAGGCGGTGGACAAATCTGGGAAGTAAGAAAATTGGATTCGATGCCACATGTAGCTAACATTTGTTTGTTCCAACACGTTTTAAGATAATAACGGGTGTATAAGGTAAATATTTGCTCATTTGTGAGGCAGAAGAAACAAAGGATTCGACCTGTCGTTCATGCATGCTTACTCTTACGTCCATATTTCAAAGGTAAAAAAATACATAAATATAACAGGAACTTCCTTGTAGTTGGCAATGTTTCGAGTGTTAAACATAGCATGAAAAAAATTACAACTTTACGGCTGTAAACATAATTTTTCCATACGATGAACTGGAAAGTTTTATTTGAGCCTGCATATTCCACCTTATTAGTTGAAGGTCGAGAATGTATCAACTGTGGAGCGACCTCAACACCATTGTGGCGTCGAGATGGCAGTGGACATTATCTTTGTAACGCTTGTGGCCTATATCACAAGATGAACGGCTCAAACAGACCGCTTATTAAACCTAAACGAAGACTGGTAAGTACTATCGTTGGCTTTCCAAACCCATCGAGTTAACAGTTTTACCGGGTTTGTTGAGTTAAAGTTTATCGAAAGGAAGGAAAGGATTGTGGGTAGCATGTGTTCATGTATGCTTATAAGCAGTCGGAGCTCCATCATGATTTTTGATCTAAATTTACCATCGACACCAAATCGGATCTAGACATCGAATCTTCTAATAAACCCTTAGGGTTTCATTTTTTGACTTCTTTCGGATTAGGCATTCGCATAATTTTATCAGGGGTAGTTTTTCCAAATAACCAAGTAATAAGTAAACTAAAACTCTCAGAACGAGAAAAGGACATTAAACTCTTCTCTCGGTTGACAGATTTGTTTCACTTTTTGCAGGATTATTTCAAATCCACCTACTGGCTACGCAGCTTTCAAGAGTTTTTCTCAAAATAATTGAACCGTCCATGCTTCTATTATTCAGTTTCATTTATTGATAAAAGGATACGATGTTCTTATGTATTTTCTATTCCTCAGTGTGAGAACAAATATTAAGAGTGCATTTATTGCTAATGGCCTTTTTTTCTCTCTCTTTTTTTCGCTAGTCCGCCGCACGCAGAGCAGGGACTAGCTGTGCAAATTGTCACACGACACAGACAACTTTGTGGCGTCGAAACGCGAACGGAGAGCCTGTGTGCAACGCTTGTGGATTGTACTGGAAACTACATGCGGTAGGTTTGTCATAGATAATTTTTAATGTGAATTCAAATCGGCTTTGAGAGAACGTTTTATCGGGCAAATATGAACAAAGAAAGGCAGTCTCAATACATAGCTACCCCCAAGTGGTGAGACAAAATCTTAAATGTAAGAAATTCAGCTTTAGAACAAAGAATACCAAGTCGAGCGTCGATGATTATATAGATAGTTTAAGAAGTCTCACTAAAAGAACAAAATGATCTTTGTCGAATACGTAACGATCATACGCCATCTGCCACGATCACTTTAGGAGACGATAACTTTATGCAAAATACAAAAGCCTACCAATTAAGCTCTCAGTAGGGAAGCAATTTTCGCCTAATGACATACTGTTGTTGTTTGCCAGTAAATAAAACAGCCCTATTCTAACTACTGAGACGCTGTACTAGGTAAACTGTATGGGGCTAGACTAAACGTCTCCTTGTATTTTCTCTCACGGGGTGTAGCTCTCAATCCAAAGAGTTGCACCTATTGAAAATTTGTCAAAACAACACCACGGCTTACTTTCCTTGTCAATAATCAATGGCCACGAAAGACATAACAGGGAAAGGGAAAAAAATCACGACTGCTAAAAGAGTAACAGCGATTTAAACGTGTTGTTCTTTCTTATTCAAATATCTTCCGTGAATGAATTGTTAATTTTTTGGTTGAGTATCGCCTTGTCAAAAGCACGTGTTTCTATGTACGTTTTTCATTAGATCGGAACTGTCTTATTTACCAAATCAATAGAGGCTACAATGCTATTGAGTTTATTTGCTGTATATTGTTCACTTTATGGCAGAACCACAATTCAATTTAATCAATCTTGAACGAGACATCACGAAGATTTCGTGCGTGCGTAATCTCGATTTGTCCATCTTATCCAAAACATTATTCTTTCTTACTTAATAACGTTTGGGGGGTCGTACGAACGATATTATCGAGACGTAGACGGATAACTGCCTTTGTCTGGCAGGTAAAGTTTGCGTTTTTATTCATTCACTTCATTGAAGTTCGTTCGTCGTTGTTCCCACAGAATACAAATACATATGTTGTGCATCAGTAGATTCTCGAGACATTTATATTAAGTCAATATATATGTATATCACTTTAGCCTCTTGTAGCTTGCGTAACGTGTGCGTCTATAAATTTGTATGTGTTTATATACGTATTTGTATGCACAATCGTCGGAGTTCAACATGGGGGAGAAAAAAAGATATCCGACTGCACTTTTCTGATAAAAGCGTTGAGATATTCGAGTTCATTTACGTACACTTCACTGTCTGAGCAGTCGTCTGATAATCTTTAGCGCTATCTGAAGACTTGAGTTGCTAAAAATTAGAATAAATTTTATCTCACTGCTGAACATTCTTCTCGCCATCCGCAGGTAAACAGGCCATTGTCAATGAAGAAAGATGGTATTCAAACACGAAATCGCAAGGTTTCGTCAAAAACCAAAAAGGGCAAGAAACACAACGATGTAAAGCAAGAAGAAGGAAAGTCAGATACGAGCATTTCAATCAGTTCTGGTCATTATTTAAGCAGTCAGGAATCAATGTTCTCTTTCCCTGGTTCGTCAGTTATAAGCAGCCAGATGCTTCATCCATCAACAGCCTTTTCTAAGCCGACAATTCATCCTTTACACCCAGGACTCTTCGCTCCAATCGTCCCTCAACATCCCTCGTCTTTAAGCAGTGTCGGATAAAAATGTTTAGATATATTATTGGCATTAACATAACGGCTAGTAAATTAACAATCCAAGAAAAGACTTGACACTTGAGGGTAAATAAGAACGAGACAAAGAAATGAAAAATAACCCGCAGCTACTGTGGACGTAGCTAGAAAACAGGCGAAAGTTACACCAAGAACGAGATGGTAATCTTCACTATAATTCGACACTCACATGACTTAATAAAGAAAAATCGACGAAAAGAGGTTCTGGAATAGTCTTTCTCCGTTGGAAGAGGACACATGGTCAGACCACTAGAATTGCGAGTGCGAGACGGATGCGTATGTCGCGAACTCAGAACATTGTAATGGTTGTAAAAAATCAATGGTTATGAAGACGATATAGTTAACCTTTATGTATAGATAATAGAAGGTACAGCTGTATAATACTTTGTCAGCCTAAGAGGAACATATGAATATAAATACATATACATGTATACATATATATATATATCATATAAATATATCATATATATATTATATATATATTATATATATATTATATATATAGATCATATATATATGATATATATATATATATACCTGAATATAGTTATAAAATAAATGACAAATGATTGACATTTCACAGAGCTTGTAGTCTCGAGTCGACATGTACCGTAGACTATAGGATATATAGTTACCTGCAAAAATGGGGATAATAGTATGGAAGTTTAACTAAACAAACGTGTTTATAGCAACGAAAAATGGCGCTTTATAGAAGTTCCATTCCGTGCAAAAAGTATTTATAAGCTGTCTCAGACAAACCGATCCTGCAAGAACGAATACATTGAGATATCGCCACATCTGTACTCATCTAAACATTAGCAAAAAACTTTACTTGAACGTAAAAACGGCGAGTTGCAAATTCATTTGGACGGTTTCTCTTAAGCACAAATCTACATAACACAAGTGAACTACGCAGCAGACGATGTTTAGAGCAAACTTTGTACGGACACAATTATAAATTAAAACTTCCACATGATTAACGTCACTTCAGAATATAGATGATGTACAAAAAGAAAATCTACATCACAAGCTTATAAATTCGTGTATGGACCCATTTCAATCGCTTGCCAAACTACTTCAAGGTTTTGAACAGAGCTCGATTACTGAAAAAGAGGATAAGGCCGAAAATTGATGAATTATCCGATATCTTGAAATCATACATGGTAAGCATGCTTTCGATGTATGATTTCAAGGATAAAACAAGAGTTACCATTAAATGCCCTTTCTTTGCCTTAAATCGGAGACGAGTAGGTTTTAAAAATCTGACTTTTCGACCGAGCATTGAGGTACAAAAGAAAAAAGTCCGTAAAAGCACCAACGAAATAAATTAAAAATTTACATACTGGCAGAAGATGCGGGGTCAAGTCAAAACAAAATATCTGTAGTCTTCCGCCCAACGACCACGCCACACGGCTTAATTGAAAATTGGAAATTATAATCTGGATTTATTCGATACCCACGTGAAGAAAGTCGATCACAAAATTAGAATTATGTGAGCTAATCCTAAAAATAAAATACAGCTCTGAATTATGACAACAATTCGGGCAAGTCAAATGATTAAGAAAAGTCAGGCCAAGGCAACCAAGAATGTGCCACGCTTTCTCTAATAGTAATATTACCAACAATTCGTTCTGGTTAAGAAGATCGTCACAGTTCCATAACTATTGCGTATAGTTTACACTGATCTATCCAGACGGCATTTGTAGTTAGCAAAACGCAAAATAATTGCGTGAATGGCGACATAGAAATATAAACACTTGCATACATAAACAATAACATATATTGCGTGTAGATCATCGCACCTGTACAATATAATGACCATAAATGACTTTGTTTTTCATTTCTGTTCCACTACTCAGCTGAATACAACACGAACATGTCGAGAGATATTTTAACTACATTGCATCGCTGTTGCTTATATCTGCCTGCTCATCTTTATCGCAGTAAATCGATATAACATTATACATATGTGAGGCTGGGTGTGTGCATGTTTGTACATCACATATATCTTAGTCGCAGCTAACTATACTGTTGTGTTATCACTACGATTTACCCCTTCTTGATAAGCCCCATCTTTATAATATTTGGCTACTTCTAACTATAGATCTGCATCGAAAGATTTCAATCGGGCCGTCGCATACATAAATCCTACACCGGCAACTTTCTGATATAGAACTATCTCCGTTTTCGATATTACGGAGAGAATTATGGAGAAAAACAAGACGGTCAAACGAGCCATTCAAAAACGGTTGAAAGTCAGGAATCGTAGCTTAGTACATTTAGCAAGAAGGGTTAATTCAGAGTACAAATACCAAATTGTTTACGAATTTTAGCAATGTACGTTCAAACGCCTGACGGTTTAGTAGATTAATTTTGCTGAAATTAGTTCGAGTTTACACAACAAAAATCTTTAAACATAATTTGAAAAGAACCGCATTTAAAAGATAATATGAATTTATAAAAAAAATATTGAAATACACTGGGTTCGTTCCATTATGTTCCTTATAAGCGAAGATTTGCTTGGCCAAACACAGTGTTGGTGGCGAGCACAGACAAGAGTTACGTAGCTTTATACTTAGTAGGGATGAGTGACCGAAGAGCGAGTATAATTGTTTTGTGGTGCAGGGTTTTTTTGACTGAAATCCGAAAAGATTTTAATCATTTCCCAGCAATGTCCATTAATTGTGAAATTGACAACCAAATGAAAATTACTTTTTAGTTGCCTTGCAATGTGGTTACTAATTAAAGAATCGATAAGCCGTCAGCGTTGAAAAGAAAAGATGAGATTTTTATCGAAAATAATTTGGGAAGAATCATCAACAAAACAGTGTAATCGAACGAGAATAACGAAAATCTTGAGGCTATCCTGCTGAAGATGAGATCTGGTCCCTCAACATTTTTTCCGAATTCACCTGCTGTATGGATCCTGCTGCGAGACCGTCAGACAACGATTAGGCAAGAAATGGCAGGAGCGTTAATTTGCGTTGAGATATAATACCGTACCGAGGATGACCGAAAAGGTTTTCACACATTGAATATTAATATATCTAGTAAGTTCCTTATAAGTAATTCATACAATGAAACATATGTTATTTATTACCAGTTTAGCAATTAAAGAGTTCCAGAAATAAAGGTGTAGTGCCATTTCCATTAAAGTCCTCCGCGACTTTTGTTTTACTAGTAGTAAATTTCACAGTTTTGATTTCATTTGAAACTTCAAATCGCATGAATACTAATTGAGAACACGCATATGATAGTCTTTATATTATATGTATAAGCCGTTTGTCTTGCAGATAAATGCGTCTTTTCTCAACATCTGGCACGCTCTCAGCAAGTGTTTTTCGACAGTGACAAGCTAATATCTCGCCTTGAAAGATGCACAGCTCAAAACTTTGAAAAATAATCAAATCATGAAATAATGTGCACACCATGTGCGACAGCCTCAGTGCACTTGGCTAGTCAATTAAAGATTTCAATATTGAGACTGAAATTACTACTAGCGCCATATGTTGCACATAGGGTTTATTTTCAGAAGACAACGGCTTCAATTGCCGGTCGCTTGACACGCGAAGCATTGCAAAATGAAAAATTCATGAAATTAGTTCTTGGAAAGCGAACATTTAACAGGACGTTATATGTGTCAAACTATGTGTTTACCCTTGTATGAAAAGAAAATTTTAAAATTTTAGAAATTCAATTTATACACACACATCGTTGCAAAGCACTTTTTAATGGGACATATGTCAACAATGAAAGCTAAACAAAAGTTGCATTTAATTTTGGGTGAAATCAATACAAATCATTACATCTAAAAGGAAACTATCTATTGGTTTTATTTTAACGATATAACTCAGTGACAACTAGGTGCATGGAATTTACCGAATGGGTACATCTTCATATAGTTCATCAAAAATATTCATCAGAGTTAGCCTAATTGCCAAATTATTCACGGAAAGATTTCGTTCTTTTAATTTTCTGCTAGTGGTTTTCTTTAGTATTAAAAAATAAACAAACTTTTGCAATTAGATATTGCATTAAGAAATTACGAGACTTGCGGTCGAAAGCAAATTACTTCGATCTTTCACGTAGTCTATTGCCTGTTTTCGTTTTAAATGTCCAAGTAATTGTTTACCTTAGTTTGTTTTAAAGGTCGCTTCATTGGTTATATAATACATACGTCTGTCTAAAAAAGGAAAGTAACAAACAGTCCTTGCAGTATAACTACAGCAATCATTGTATATTGAAAGTACAGAGACGCTTCTCAGAGATAACCGTTGGGAATCATGGTAATTCCCCTTAGAATTTACAGACAGTTCTTTTGTAAAAGAACTGTATCAAACACTCCTAGCTGTATAACCACCATGATCATAGTATATAGAAAATAGAAAAATACTCTTGAGGAAACACGATAATGTGGATTTGAATTTATAAACACTTCTTTCAATTACATATATCAAGTAGCATAACTCCTAGCAGCATAGCGACAACGGTTATCGTACTTCGAAAATGCAGAAATGTTCTTTAGAACAAACATTGAGAAACACAGTTCTTTCAAAAAGTGTCAAGGCGCATATAAAACCTTCCAAGACTCATGATAAGATTGACGAATACGATTAAGCGTTCTGGTCGCGGTAGTTCAAAGGACGATTACAGCTAATCCTGGGCAAAAAATTTGATCCCCTCTTTTGTTTGTTATGTTCTGTTCGATGATTTTAGTTCAAACTATCTAGAATAAAACCTCGTTCTGTTTGCATGATATCTGAACAGCCTAATATACTCTAAACATCTTTTCCTACATTTGCAGTATTTTATCCGCGAAGTTTTCACTAATCCTAGATTAAGCTAATCGCCTTTTAAACAACTTGGCCATGGAGTATGAAGTTTTCTCTTGAGAGCAAATTTCTTGCTTACAACCCGAACATGAATCTGGCAATACGTCTTTGGACATCCCATGAGTAAATTTGCAAACATTAGTGTTAGAGTGCAGAAGACATGCATGTCGTCTACATTTACACCAAGCCGTCAGATGCTTAAATATGTGTCCAACACGCAAGTCTTCTCATTATTATCCTATCGAAGCTTTCGCACAGGCAGCACATATGACTCCAGCATTCTAACCACGATTCTCACCCATGTACAATCACTTCGATTTTTAGAGAGTAGAACATCATGAAAGCCCAGCGGAATTTGTACATTTATACTGGAAAAACTAAAAATATTTCATTTTTCCAATATACAAACAATTTTGTAAAAAGAAATAACTTAAGGTTCCTATACGGCTCGATTTTTAACAACAACTTTCAGTGCGCAACATGTTGCCACGAAAGAAAGTGTTTACAATTTGTATGTCTCACGTATCATTTTTTACTGCAACATGCACTGCGTTGCAATATATATAGGCACTGGAGTATATTTATTGACCTCTTTCATGTATTCCCAATCTTAGATTTATATAGCTTGTGTACATAAAAAATTTACAGTTCTGCAGCCCAGGTAACTGTTTGCTGTGGCAAGAAATTAAAATACCTTGCTAGGTCGGAAATTGTCAAATTAAATTTTCGAGTGCCAGAATCCTACATTTTAAAACCCAACTTTTGCGGCTGGTCATAAACAATCCGCGACCCTGCAAATCTAGTGCGGTGCCAAGTGGGCGTGTTCAGTGATGTGAGGCTAAAGTTGTCGATCTGTTTTGATTATATATTATTAAGCTACTAAAACAAGTGGTGTGGCCATGATGCCTATGCCAAGTAGGCATACGATGGGTGAAGAATATCATATACATCATGCATAAGTATACACTATTTGGGATATTTTACATGGTGTAAGCATGGGCGATATCATTTATGAGTTCGTTCGCTACGTTAGATCAATTGCTTGCAGGTGTGAGGTCCTTCACGTTAGCAAAGAACATTAGCTTGCTGTTTTGATTTGTACTCTAGATTTAGTCTTTGTCTTGAAATTAGCAAGACAGCGTTTTACCTTTCTTTTAATCGTGTGCAGAAGTTGTTCTCCTTTTGAGTCAGTCCAAGGCTGCCCAGTTAAATCAAAATTAGCAGTGTGTTATAGTCGTTTTCAATGGAGGCGTTATTTTTGTTGTTAGACATTTAAAATGAACTGTTTTATTAAAGAATAATTATTATTTTTGGAAATGCGTTTCCTAGAAACCAGCTTTTCAACAAACTAAACCTGACCGTTTTCAGTATGCACGGTCATTAAATTCTGTAAACAAGATATAGCTAAACCTGTATTCGGAAAGTTAACCACGAACTTGGAAACTTCATAATTAGTCAACTTTTATATCCTTGGACTGTAAATGAGATATATTCTGAAAAGTCCTTTTGGTGCTCAATGACGCATTGAATCAATCATGCTATCAATTTTCAACCAAGCATACTGGTGTTATTCATTTCATATTGAATCGTTGATTGCAAACGTGCCAATCAAAAGAACTCTCAGAGCCACAGTAATACTAGGTTATTCCAATAAAAACTAGAGGAAACAAATCTCAAAAAGAACGACACTTGATCGCATTCTAAAGGATATCTACTTTTAATCCAACAACAATACCCTTTTTGGAAGCAAATTAACTGTGTAAATGACATGTTGTGACCCGAAAATGTGATTGCACTTACCTCTCGATTTTTCTAGTTGGATTAGAATATCCTTTTCTGTGATGATTTTTACCGAAAACAATGTTCTTAATATCAAAACACCCAGACTTTCCATAAATTCACATTAAACCTACACTGCTGAAGTCAACTGAAAAAGTTGACTCGAGCGGGATTTGAACTCGCACCTT
>JBAHVQ010000040.1:1314251-1332143 GCA_036872915.1 Nanipora kamurai
GTATGTATGTATGTATGTATGTATGTATGTATGTATGTATGTATGTATGTATGTATGTATGTATGTATGTATGTAACCATCAATCGCAGTAGAACTAGGAAAACAGCCATTGCCGTCACGAAAGATTGCTCTTGTTTCTGATGCAGGACTAGAAAAGAAGAACGAAGAATGTATTCCCGAAAACACAAAGTACAACACATGCTGGGCAGTTCGAACATGAGAAGAGTGGGCTGAAATAAGAAACCACGAGAGTGAAGAGACTGATGATTTTCACGCATTTGTTGAGCCAAACGTTCGAAATTTGAACAGCGACAGTGAGTTAAATTACTGGCTGGCAAAATTTGTTGTGGAAGTCAGAAAGAAAAAACCTTGTGGCGAACCGTACCCGCCAAATAGTCTATATCAGCTATATTATGGAATTCAACGCCATTTTAGAGTAAATGGTCGGCCGGAGTTGAATATATTTGAAAGACTGTCTTTCAAAAAGTTTCAGGACTCGTTAGACGCGGAAATGAAACGGTTGACGGGAGAAGGCTACGGAGCAGTAATTAAAGAAGCAGAAGCTTTGACAGAGGAACAAGAGGATGAGCTATGGAATCGACAACTGCTTGGCAGTCATTCTTCACAAGTTCTGCTCGACACAATGGTATTCTTGATAGGGCGAAACTTTTCCTTGAGAAGCGGTATAGAACATAGAAACCTAGCTACGTTTCGAGCAACTAACGCTAACAGAAGCTACTGAAAACGAGCCTGAAAAACCTGTAGATAATTCCTTTGGCGAGAAAAACTACCAAGGTGGTCTCAAACATCGTGCTGTCAAGGGCAAACGAGTTGAGCATCATGCCAACAACGATACGCCTCAACGGTGCTTCGTTAATTTGTATAAGAAATATATCGCTAGATGTTCTAAGTGTGTTGTTGGCAGCTTCTACCTAAGTCCAAAACGAAAATTTAACGACAACGATCAAGGTACGTTAGTTTACGTAATTGTTAGAGAAAACAAATTAAGACCTTTGAAAAAAAATTTTGAAACGTTCATAACACACCGCAATCACTTATATTTTTGCTTTTGCTCTAGAATGGTTTACACAAAATCCCGTTGGCCATAACAGTTTAGGACAAACTGTTAGAAGACTTTGCAAAGAGGCCGGAATTGAGGGACGTTTCAGCAACCACAGCTTGAGAGCGACAACCGCTACAAGAGGCCTTCTGAAAGGAATCCCCGAAAAATTCATAATGGACAGGACCAGGCACCGAGATGTACGATCGCTGCAGAAGTACGAAAGACCTGACGTGAAAACCAAGCTAGCTATTTCAATATACTAAAGTGAATGATGTAAAGAGAGAGCAGAGCTTTGCAAAGGACGAAGGACAGAATAAGAAAGCTCGCGGTGTGGAATCAGCTGGAACAGGTTCAATGTTCTACCAATGTACTTTTAATTTTAATTAAATTTATGTGTGTTAACGATTTAGAAGTGTGTAAGTTTATATAAAATGTGTATCAACGTGTGTGTTCAGCAAACGCTTTTGTGTCTGAGTTTATACTGCGTTTGCTTATAAATTGTATTTACTTATAAATTGTATTTACTTATAAATTGTGTTTGCCTATAAATTGTATTGATATTCGTGTAGTTGGCGTGTACATAGAATTGAACTGAATTGAATTGAATGGGTCATTACAAATCCACGGTTTGTAATGACCCATTCAATTCTATTCATCAACCCCGCTTTTCCCTGGAGAGATATCAAATCCCTCCCCTTGCTTGAAGATTGTATTGCATATAAAACCCTATTGAGAACAAAGAAAACTGACTCAAATTTCAACTAATACATAAACAAGAACAACGCGCGGAACGAAGAATATTATACAGCAAATGATTGATCGAGGTTTGAGATTGACCTTGAGGTTTTCTAGTAAACCACATGTTTTAATAGACCTGTTCACAGTCTACGATGAATCATGGGTAAACAGTGCAAATGATGAAAGTATGCTTGACCTGAGACAATCACAAGTCATTTATATGCTAAAATGCATTGAAATTATCATCTTTGGAATTTTGAGGTACGTTATGCATACGATATATGAATCTTGAGCGTACGATGGCTTCAAAGCGAAAGTTTTGCGCAGCTGAACTGCCGAAGATGAATAAACAATGCTGGACGATGTCGTACCAAGATCAACTCGCTCAGTAACCAAATGGACAGTCAACATTTTTGGAGAGTGGCAGAAGAGGCCAGTAAGAACCGTCTTGATGAAGAACTTGGTTTCAGCGCTGATCTAAATAAAGTTGCAGATCTGAACACTGATATCGCTGACCGCCGAGTCTCAAAAGAACTATGTAAAGATAATGGCGACCAAGACCCTTCACGTTCGTTGTATAGTGTTTGTTGTGGTATTTCGCGGCATTTAGAATACTGCAATGGATCATATCAGCTGTGAGAATATTGAATAAGAACAATCAATGGTACTCTTCATTTGGGGAAAACGAACATTTAGTTAATACGGTACAGGTAACTTGAGGAGGGCGCCAGTATAAAAATTAGTCCCAGGGACGCCAATATGACCGCCATCCTGAAAGTCTGGGGCCACCACGCCATGCAAGTCAAAAGGAAGAGGCAGAGGCAAGTTCAGTAGTTGTATGTAGAACCCTGGTGGAATGTAGAACACTGGTGGAACGGATTCGCTCATACAGCTTGGCGTTTGAGTTTAATTGACGTTCTAGATGATGTGTAGTGCAATATTCCATTACCAGATGATTATATATTTACGTCAGAAAGACTCTTACTAGATCTGTTTTCAATAACTATGCGTTTACTTTTGTAACCGATTTAAAGCTCTGATTTGATTATTTGTTCGTGAATTATTAATGAGTTTTTAAATACTTTTGAATTTTTCCCTGATTACCCATGATACATCTTTTACTAACACGAATTTTCATCTAATGAGACATGCGTCTCATCGCACAAGCTAGGTTTTGGAAATATGTGAAATACAAAGATAGCTGTTTTGATTTTACTGAATAGTTATAACGCACAGGCGTTGTAAAATCTACGACTTTGTGACAAGTCCAAAACCTCAGTGGCGTTTCTTATTAAATTTTATAAAAATACCACATGTTTTTAAAACAGGTGACAGATTTTCTTTAACCCTATAATGCCCATTGTGTGACTTTAGTATTTTACTCTGGCTAACTCCAGAACGATTTTACTCGTCAAAAGGAAGGCCCCTGGGTATTAAAGGGTTAAATTTGTGATCTGATAAGGTCATGTTTTTTATAACTTTCCAAATATATCGGCCATTTTCCAGTTAACACCATTTAAAAACGCTTTAAGCCCCCGTTTATGAACCGGGTTTGTTCGTAGTCTTAAGCCTTTATCAAACGTGACTTGCGATGACACCAGTTAAACGGCGGCACAAGTTCTGTACTTCTGCTAGCGTCAAAGTTATTACGGAAAATGTTTCGGTGTGTAATAAGCTCATCAGTACCTTGCCCTATTTTGTTTTGAGATTTTCTCTTCACAGTCTGTTTGAGAACGGCTCTTAAACACGTCAAATTTGATGTGAAATTTGTACAACCTCAAACTTTTGTCGCAAGCTGATGCAAGCCAACGCGAGTCATAGCGAGTTGGCGGTCAAACGAGGCACACGCTAAAACTTGCGGTGGCTTGTCTTCTCGTTTGATTAGGGCTTTATCCTCATACTAGACTGCTTCTAACTTTACCTTACCAAAGAAAGGAAATTAAGATATTTGTGGCTTGGTTAGATACAGTTCACTTGGGCCTGGTTGCAAAAAAACTCTTAATTACCATTAAGTAAGCCGTCGGGTCATTAAAACCTAGTTAAACGTTTATCCTCTGATCCCGATTGGCTAAAACTAGGCACCTATCATGATTAAAGTTGATCAACTTTTTATACAACCGGCCCCAGATATCAAAAAGAAACGATAAGCAGGGTAAATTACATTTTATAGCGTAAAATTTTCCACAAGTACTTAGCTTTGAGCAACATTTCTGTACATAGGTTATTTTATATGCAACCTGTTTGACTAATTAACGAAAATGTTTTTGACCCAAAGCCAAAAAAAAAAGTTATTTGTTATCTTCAGGGTGTAAAGGAGACCTTTAGAAGTTAGCCAGTTGTTATAATTTCAATGCCTGATCACTAGGCTAAGCCCACAGGTGCGTAAAGATGCACAATTTAATCGAATTTCATGCATGGCAAATTATTTTTGCTGTTAGAAGTTATTTTAAATTCCCAGGAGCAGAAAAGCTTATGCTTGTAACAAAGATATGTAATATATGCACGTAGCTGACAATATTTTACGCAACCATAGGCTTAGCATAGTGATTGGGCATTGAAATTATAACAATAGGTTAATTTCTAAAGGACCCCTTTTTTTGATACACCCTGTAGATTGTCTGTCTAGTGACCTTCCATTAAAAAAACGTTCTCAATGATAGTCCAGGTGGGGTTATGGGTTAGATCAGAATGTCAGTTTTTCGACGGTTTTTATTGTTTTAACAAAACATTGATTGATTTGCCTGTCTTCTTCTTGTCTCCCCTAAAATGTAAACACAACGCGCGGGAGATTGTTCTTGTTTCCTATTGGACGACAGCTATGAAATCATGTTCACGTGCGTCAAAGCGTGGCTTCATTCATTGAACTTTTCAGCAGCTCCGCGAGAGAAGTGGGTTGTTATTGAGTGGACAAGATTTTTATACGTTTTAAATTCTAAGTCAGACAAGGAATAATGGCAAACTGTCTGCAACAATTTGAACAAGAGGTTAGTTAGACCATGTATTGGCTAAAAAACATTGAAACGTAATGCCAGCGCTTTGCTCGTGCCTTCAACGCTTGCTGCATTGACGCGTGTAGTACCGACATAGTTGTTTCCTTTAGAGAGCTGGGAGGCATGTCACCCAACGACTTGTTTCGCTTGCATTTAGGAGGAAATTTTTCCGAATAGAGTTTTTCTCGGGGGTTTGGACCGTAAGGTATGACACGTGTTTCTACCAATTGTATTTATATCTATCGTATTTATTTATACTGATTGAAGTAAGCATAAAGGTGATTTCCAGTCGTGTTATTCCAAACTTGATAGTGACAAATTAAATACCTGAACTTTTGTAAGATGAATGTTTTTTAGTTTACGGAGTTGCAGTTGGAATCGTTTTTCTCTGAACTTGGTCCGGTGGTCGATGTGCGAATTGTATGTGACAGGAAAACAGGATTGTCGAAGGGGTGAGTCAATATCAGGTTAATTTTATTTGGATTTTTGTTGGATGTTTTACCAGTCCGTTAAACATTGTTGGATAAATATCTTATTTCCAAAATACAGAAAACCCAAGCACAGACTGGTTTTAAAAGAAACACGACCAAATTGGCATTTATTATATGGTAACTGCCGCGTACGGCAGATAACCCGGCCCATTCCTTGAAAAGTGCAGTAGTTTTTGGCTAATCAGATGGTGTAACAAATTTAATTCTTAATTTCATTTTTTCAACATCTTATATTCTGTCGGTTACTTTAATAATTGAATATAAAATTAAATTTGAAAAAAAAATTCTGGACGTTTGGCCTGAAGAAAACAAGCTACCTTTCTAAAATAAAATAATGACTTTAAAATGCTTATCAGGAAAACTGTTGTTTCGTGCTTAGTTTGGACGGGCTACCTCAATCTTCGCATTTGGTCAGACATAACATGCACATTGTGCATAAAAAGCACACCAATTGGTTCAAAATAAAAATCTTGAACCTTTTAATTTATTAGTTAGAGCTCATCATTGGTGACTAGTGAATTTACGGATTTTATTTAATCTTGGTTTTCAAACTGTTGCCTCTTTCAGTTTAATTGCATAAAATTTAGTGTTTTAAACGTAGAATCGTAATGAAACATGTTTAGTCTAGTAAAATGACCGAATGTCATGAGATAATTTGTACTAAACTGCGGGACACTGTTTTTCTTGGGAGAGATTTTTTTTTCTCTCTCTTTTTTTAATTAAAAATGAGTGATGGTCGAAAGTTATAAATGTCAATTTGTTAAAAGCCGTTCCATACGTACCCGAAATTCGAGAGCCAGCCGAGGGCAACGTTTTTAGCGAGATTGCTATCCTCGGAAATCAAGCAATTTGATTATAACGGTATCTTCTTGAACCATTACAGGTTTTACGGCAAACATATACAGTCATTGCAGTTCTGATTGGTACTTAAGAAATTGCTACAATGTTCAATCTCAAGAAAACATTTTTCATCGCATTTCATGGCGATCCGTCGATTTCTCGGATTTCATGTTATCACCCCGTCCTGGCTTACGTTTACATTACGTAAAAACGACAACTCTGATTCCTTGTTTTGACAGTTTTTATCTCAAACATTTTTGAAAACTATTAAGCCTTTTCAATTACTATTAAATAAAGATGACTAATGATGCGAAGAATAAACGTCAATCAAAACATGTCGGTAAGCCCAAAAATTTTGAGAAGCTAAACCGGAACATTGTTAGGGCTTTGAGATTAACAGTTTAAATTCCATTGGTGACACCTTTTTATTACCTAGGGTCAAACTTTTCTTTACCCAGGTGAAGTATTCTACAGAGTTAATTATGTATGTAGGCAAATGTAACGAATATATCATTCTGTACCAGTGGCATGCCCACATGAATCTTTGGACTGATAATGATAATTCATTTGTTGAGATAAAAAAATCAGACTTTGAGATAGCCAAGAGAGACAGCCTGCAGCCTGGCCTTCCCTGAAGAGAACCTAGAAAGACAATGGGAAAGGTTATTCTGTAGGTTTATCAGCAAAGACCAAAATTATGTATTTAAAAGAAGCCAAAATTATAAATCCTGCATGGGTGTATATTTTACATAATCATTACTTTAATAACTCTTGCTTGTCTTAAGGCTGGTAAAAAAATGTTTCAAACAAAAAATTAGGGGAAATTTTCTTGTACAGGAGACAGGATTAAGAAATCCCGTAACTAACCTTTGGTGTCCCAGGTTTGTTTTTTTTTCTGAAAATTGCTCCCTTGAGTGTTTTCAATTGTTTCAAGTCAAAATCTGCTCACATATCTTTATTATATTCTGTTGTTCTCGTAGATGATTTATGTATACAAAGGTTGCTCAAAAAAGTGTGTGACCAGACACTAATGGTTAAACACTGTAAGGCTAAAATACAACAACATAGTTTCTTGGTTTGCATTGATTGTTTTCCTACTATGTACCAATTGGTTTCAATTATGCACAGCTTTACTGGATTACTTCAATTCAACTGGGCATTTTACCAATCAACAACCTTTTTTCCATTTTCAGTTATGGATTTGTGACCTTTGAAGATATTGCAGTTTGCAGCAAATTAATCAATCAGGTTGTATATCTGTAATATTATTTCCTGACTTTTAGTACAGTTAAAGATACATAATGTTTTTCTGCTGATTGAGCTTTGGAGATTATACATGAATGATTGTTTGGAAAAACATGAAATGGCATTTGGAAAACAATTTTGAAGGGCTAACTTGTGTATCTGGTGCCATTTACAGTTCTTCGAAATGTACACAAGTGTTTTTGTGGATTGAAGGGAATGCCTGTCAAAACAGTAGAAAATCATTATCATCAAAGTGTAAACTCTTCTTAAACTAAACCATTTAGAATGGTTTATCTGAGGAGACAATCTTTTCTCTCTCAAGTCATTAAAACAGTTGAAATTCAGCAAATCAATGCATATACAACTTGATGAATTTTAACCCTTTGGACACGAGCGGCCGATTTCCAGTGTATGGCCTCGGTAAACATTCAGGAGCTCAGTGTTCAAAGGGTTAAGTGTTATTTCATAAAATTAATTTTTATTCACTCTGTTTGTCCTACAAGATCTGGTTGATTAATAAGCTGAAGTCAGTTTGTAAAGCCTAGTTGCAGGAAGAGAACAAATGTACACACATACGTACAAGTTTCTGTCATTCTTATGTTTAAAAGACCAAGGGGTAGGGGGAAACTGCAAAAAATTTAAAAATATAGGTTGATGTTTTGAGCCCTTCATCTGTTCTTCTTCTTGAAATTTCAGTTCCACAATCATTAATTTTCGGCAGTTTCCCTACCCTTCAGTCTTGTGCACGTGATTCAACACTTCCTACGCAGCACTTACTGTTGTCATTCTTATGTACTCTTTATAACCAAGGGGACTAACAAAAATATTTATAATAAACTGCACCACTCAACCTAATCTGATCATACAGATATATGTACAAGTTTAGTTGTCATTCTTTTGTACTATTTATAACCAAGAGAACAAACAAAAATATAGTAATATAATAATATTCTATAATAATCTTCCCATGCTCAGACTCGTCCAAAAACAGTGCCACACCCTGGATGTTAATTTGTACAAAGAGCATCAAATCTGATTACAGTTGAAGAAGTTTATTAATTACCTGTATCTATTTGTCAGATTCTAATTATTTACATAGCAGCCAGTGGAAATCGACATTTCCATCTCAACTAGTTGTTCCCTTATACCTACGCATGTGAAAATGAAATAAACATAATATAGCGGAATATTGTCATTGGAGAAAATAGGAAACATACTATAGTAAACAGAAATGCTTGCAGAGGGTACAAATCCATGTCAAGAGCCAGAGGTGGTTGTGGAAGAAATTAAAAAGAATGTCTTTGTTTGCTTAATTTTCCAATTCCTTGCCATTTTTCATAGCATCAAACAAATATTTGTTCCAAATCATATACTATTGCAGTTGATGGGACGTCTGTTCTCTCCCATAAATGGCCTCTTCTCTTACTCTAGGCTAAGCGTAATTTAGTAATTAAAAAACTGAGGTTTGTAAGTTGACTAAAGAAATGGTAAACTGATAGATACAGCATAGTCATGGTCATGTGGTCCAGCTGTTTAAATCAGTTTAAAAAAAACGTGGGAATAACTACATAATATCCCTCTTTGAGCAAAAAGTGAGGGATACATCCTTCATCCCCTCAGAATACACATCCATGCATGTATGCAGCACTAGTGAGAAAAGTAAACGTCAGTATAAGAAAAATTATTTTCACAAGGTCTTGATAACGGTCCAAGTCTGTTGGCCAAGGTTTGTCATTGAGACCAAGAGGAAAAGTATTTGTATTTGGACTGACCAAAAGTGATAAATATTTTGTCATTCTTTCATATTTAATTTTTTTATTGAAGTCTAAGCTATATGTCAGTGAAGGGAACCGAAAAGATTACAGAATCTCCACTTACTTTTCATCACTATTTATAAGAAGATCATTGAAATATTTTGATCTCTTTGAAAAATGTAAACACTGAATAAAAACTGAGCTGGAACAGTCATGCAAGTGAGTTTTGGCGGGAATTCTGCGACCATGGTCAGATATCGCAAAACACCGAGCGCTACTACAGTCGGTCAAATGGCAAGAATGCCCGGAAATCGTCCAACTGATGATTAACAAAAAAACAAGACGACTGCTGAGGCGTTTACTCGGGCTACTGAAAGCGACTTGGGCTTCATCACTTCAGCGCAAAGCTCTCGGCAAAACTCGTCGACTATTCAGATACAATCAAACACAACTGCACAAAATAGGGCAAATAACGTGGTATTTTCTGCCAAGCGTTCTCAACACTAGAGATTATAGAGAATAGCAAGTTTTGCCACGTGCTTGATTGATATTCGTGAAACCCGCGCGAGAAACGATCCTAACAAGAATTTAATTGGTTCAAAGACTTCGTGTCGCCCACGCGTGATTTTTGTAAACTCACGACACGAAAAAAATTTCGAGCCCATTTTATAACTCGGTCTACCTTGGGTAACCCGAGTAGATAGAATTATATTTTGAAGCATAATTTTTTTTCAGCAAGTGAGTTATCTAGGAGATAATTTCTTAACAATTACTGCTTAGCCATTCAGGCGTAAAGGTGAATACGTTTATCGCCAGAGAACACAGAATACAATATAATTTAGTCATCAAACAGACTAAACAAAAATTACATAAATGGATAAATATAATCGAAACATCAACTTCGAAGCCCAAAACTAGTATTGGAAATATATTAATAATTAAAGTCTTCCAGGTGCAGACTATAACATTCGGGAAAATCTACATTATGTAAATCTTGACCTACTGTTAGTTGTTTATAGTTTTCCTTTTTTTTTCTTTTTTCGCTTTCTTTTTTAGTAGATTCACTTGAAATTTGAAAATTTACCAGGTCTCTATTGATAACCATTAACACATCTTTTGTTAAACATGTTTTGTGTGGCAAATGGCATAGATCTATGTAGAATATTTCTAGCAAATGTAAAGAAGACCTTTTTATTTTTTTATTTTTTGTCAAAAAAAAAGAAAAAGCGCATATTTTAACACTAGTGTCATAAAGCCTACTATCTAGATTCTTGATAAGATGAATAATGAGATGGTTCAAAATTTCCTTGGAGGGCGTATCTTCAAGACCTCTTTGCAGATTGTGTCTCAGTCGTGACAATTCGGGCTGCACCCGAGATATAAATTTCACTAATTTATATTCATGCTTTGGTTTCTTTGCCTGTAAAAGAGCAATTAGGGCTTAAATGTTGACATAAAATACGCTAAAATATGAAGTAAATAATGAATACATACCTGAGCCGAGAAGAGTAAGTTTGTTAAAAAGCCGAAAGTTTTCGGCTTACAGTCATCGTTAGGGATTAAACCTTGATGGTGACACCATGTTTTCCTAACTATGTTCCAAGCTCAAACATATTAAAATAAATTGATTTTTTTTGTACTAGGGTACTATTGAATATAAGGGGAAAACGCTCAGGGTCCGTACAGCGGTAAGAAGGAAGGTAGGTGATCGGTAATTAAGATTACCTGGCAAAGCTAAACTTTAGCTCAACGAACAAAAAATGTGATAGACATTATTCTACGATGTTAATTACTTAGTGGTTAAAAGTTTTAAAAGTTCGCTACTCTACACCTTTTTCACGTCAAATTCAGAAATGCCGAAATAAATTTCAGATAATTCAGAGCAATTTCAGAAGTTTCCAAATTAATTTCAGATAATTCAAATTCATTTCAAATAGTTCCAACTGCATTTCAGAATAGTACAAATTAATTTCAGAATTTCTCATTTTATTACATAATGCACCAAATTCCGCATACAACAAAACCAAACAAATAACCGATAGCAAATGGCCATAATAAACAACCGAAACCTGTTGTACTGTATGAGAAGCATTACAATACAAGTTCAGAAATTTATGCTCCCACTTCCATGCCCTCCAAGTTGAGCGTGCGCTGAAAAAAACTTGGGCATGCCGGTATATATTCAAAATGTCTTGTGCAGTAATTAGTCCCAGGGAATCATCAATTAATCCTTCTACATACGCCAGCCGCTGCTCACCCACTCCGGGAGGTTGTACTTGAGGGACTCGCATTCGCTGTTTCAACACTGCTTTCATTTTGCTCCAGATTATCTCCACAGGGTTCAAAACTGGGGAGTACGGTCCCAAATGACAGTCAGTTAATCCCGGGTGGTCATTCACACACACTCTCAAACTTAGAGTGACAAGGTGCATTGTCACAAACAAGGACCACATAGTCAACCATGGCTCGAGACTGGAGATTCTCGAGCTTCTCCAGAACCCAAGCCTTTGCTGCATCGGATTTGAAAGCGCCCTGACGCCTCGTATTGTAAATCATCTGATACACTGACACTGCACAAACAACATGAACGTTTGGTCCCTTAGAGGATGGTAGTGCCATTACTGCCCAGTCTCCTGCATGTGCTCGACCTTTCTTAGTATCATCCATCCAAATAGTGGTCTTGCCATCTCTCATGTACTGACTAATCCTTTCAACATACTGTCGTCTTAACTTCTTGTTGGCGTCAGTGTTCATAGCAGCAGGAATAGGATATACCTTCTTTAGAGTTATGGGCCTCTCTTCCAAGCAGTTATGGATAGTTGGTTAACTGACTTGGACTCCAAATGCTTGTTGGGTTCTCTCCGACAATTGCTTCAAAGTGAGAGCAGGATCCCTTTCAATCATGGCTACAAGATTATCGATCTGGTCACTAGTTAACTTCTTCTGGCTTCCCACTTTGAGTTTTGGATGTTCGGCATCAGCTTGAATCCAGGTATAAGCAGTTATGCGTTTTACCCCAAGCTGTTCAGCAAGCTGGCGCCAATTTCCCCCGTTATTGGCCACTCTCGTAATCCTCTCTCTGTCGGCGGCTGGTATTCGAATGTAGGGACCACGAGGCATAATAGCAAAAATGACAAAACAATGCGTGTAAATTCTTAACTCTAAGTACATATGGACATAGATCACATGCACATGAAGGTTAATTCAGTTCGAAATTATATAATGAGTCAAATACATCAAATTGTGAATAGAAGTTTCACTGCATGAACTGAATTGTGGTAATAGTGGAATTCATAATTGTAAGAAATCTGAATTTCATTTGGAAATGTCTTAAATTCACATGACCATTTCTGATTATCATTTGCAAACATCTGAAATTCACTTGGAAAATCTGAATATCATTTGGAAATGTCTGAAATTCATTTGGATATTTCTGAATTTGACTTGACGAAGGTGTAGTTACATACAGGGTTTCCAAGAGACGTCAAAGCTGCCGTATTAGAGGACAACAACGTTTAACAGAGCAAATAATCAATTTTGTTTGCAATGATAAGCCATGTCACGCGTGGCAATTTTTCTTGCAACGCAATCTCTGTGACAAAATCGCATAAGGGATGTCAGACGTTCACAATTTATTCTGCAACCTACAATGCGTCGGTCGTTGGTCTGTGATTGGCTCTTTTTTGCATCATTGCTAGACAAGTTGCAACAGGAAATACTTGTCGTGTAGCATTCGGAAAAGTAGAAAACGGTTCAACTTTTTAAGCAACTTGTTTCGCAACAACGTTGCGTTGCAAGTCGCAAAAAAATTTCCCTCGTGTAACACGGCCTTTAGGATTGGGCCACACAAGGCGTCAAGACGCAGAGACATGTCGCAGGGACGTATTTCAGTGATAACTCGCCTCGCATGCACCATGTAAGAAGTTTATCGCGGGGACAAAATTTTATCCCTTCGACTTATTACTTTGAATTTAAAAAGATGTGAATTTTAGAGACAAGTTGCATAGACAAAATTGTGTTTGTGACATGTTCCTTATGTGAACAGTTCATGCAACAAACCTCAGCGACAAACTCGTTGAATAGCCAATCAAAATCACAAAGCGTCATTTAATTCAGTTATCCGACAGTCAAATAAGCGTTCAACTAGTAACAGAAATGTGGTCCCCAAGCGACGTTTTTGAAGTGTAAAAAACCTAGTCAAGACATCCTTGCGCCATATAATATGAATGTTAATGATATAGAAAGGTATAAATATGGGCATCACTGCAGTGCTCGAAATTAACGATTGCGTTCTGTCTTCCCAGTGGGCTGAAAATTCACTGGTCCCAGGAGTAAAGTCACTCGTCACTTTGAGACTACGAAACGTCATATTGCACCCCGCAATGCATTTCATGGCAGGTAGAGCCCAGAATTTTACCTGGTAGAACCAAACGTTTTTGCGTTCGTTTCGAAACTTCCCTCCCCGAGATTTTTCGTTCATTCTTGCACTTTTTGGTTCTTTCTAATCAGATAGGAAAATAGTGTCATAGGAGGAGGTACTTTTACTGGTGCAAAGGACGAGTGACAGAAAAATTGACTCATTTTTGATTAGTTTTACTCGTTTTGGACGAGTAGACGACCGTTAATTTCTAGCGCCTGCACCGTTTTTCAAACATGGTCTTTGGTCGAACACCTGATGGTGATTTTCGAATACCATTGGAAGATTAAGTCATTAAACAAAATTGGGGCTTGTGGGAGCTTGGTTTTATTTATTGAAGACAACAAAATCCTCAGAAAATTGATTTCTGAGACGTAGACAGCAATCATTTTTCTAATGACACGAGCTTCACGAACTTTCACACGTCGTCATCTTACGCTTATATTGCCAGTAAAAACCAGGTGCTATGTACAGATTCGAAGTACAGGACTATTGATAATAAACCAGACTGCCTTGAATTTAAAAACTTAATAATTGTCTACTTATTAATGGACATGCCCGTTTTTGTCTTTCCAGGGCCAGGGCCAGTTCGAAGATGAAAAACAAAAGAATTCAAAATTATCACAATCCCAAGGTGTTTTTTTGTTCTTTGTAATCCATCATAAAGGATGTTTTGTTTTGTTTTTTAATACAATCTTTGTGAATATTACTTATTTTAAACTCTTCATAATAATGAGTTAAGCGGGTTTAACTAGAGTTTTTTGTTTATGAAGTACTGAGGATGAAATTAATTACAAATGAAAGTGATTACTAATATCCTCTAAAAATTAAAACCTTGATCCTGTCCTGATTATGCCCGCCACCCCACATGATCTGTCCCAAAACATATAATAATTACCTTTTGTTATTCGATTTATATGAGTTCAGCAGTGTGGTTTTCGTATCCGTATGCAAAGCTTCAAGTGATATTTTTAAAAATATTCCCAGCATTTAGATTTGTCACGGTGCTGTTTACCAAAACTGACGTTATGAACTTTAATTGGGACATTGCATGAAAACTTTCTCGTGATATTCTCGTGAACGAAATAGATATTAAGGAAATGTAAACGCCATTCTACATTATTCTAAGGTTCTTCTCTTCTTAGTTTGGTTACCTTATGAAGAGTGCTGGAGGAGTTAAAATCTGAGTCTTTAGATGGTCCACGGAGTAGTAATTTAGGAGCATCCCCATTTTTTTTTTTAAATCATCTATTAGCCCCTCCATACGTACCTGTGTATATGTAAGATAACAGATTAGATACAAGAAAAACTCTAAAAAATTTATGAGCTTATTTTATGAAGTACGGGACTGTTTGATTTCCTTAGTAACAAAACATCGCTTGAGTGCGACCAGTATATCCTTAAAAGAGCCAAAAGCATCAGGAATTGTGAAGATATTAATACTGTGCCAAAAGTGTTATCCACTTTAAATATCGAAAACATGTACTCGATATAACTTTACTTCTAGTCTTTTACCAACTTAGGACATCATGACGGAAGTGAAACTATGCAACGAAATACGAATTATTTAGTCACTTATTAGTTTTATTCTTTATCTCTAGTAACCACAGGTAGTGCGTATTACAGTTACACGTGGCCAAGTACAGAATATTTACCTTACCAATATACCGTAGTAAGTCAGCTTAAGATATCGGTTTCTTCGATCTGCCTGAATAATATAAATTTTCTTGGGTAGTTTTTTGCACTAAATCTTTTGCTATCTTAATTTCATGATATAGTACCAAAATGTCATGTACGTTCCGTCAGTCTATTTTCAGGTGGGTATGTGTTTCAAGTTGGTGATTTGATATAAGGTCTCCACGTAGAGGTACGCAATACTGATTCCAAATTATGGGTAATGCCCGTCTAAATGAAGGCATTTCCAATCCTGTATTCCTTTAAGAAAATTACACACGACCTGAAACTTGCGATTTCATGCGATAACATCTGATCACACGTGGAAATGCTAAATATGTTTCTATTTCACTTGTAAAATTTTTTGACTTGTTGTTTTATCATATTTTAAAATTTTCTGAAGATGCTTATTTTCACATGTATTACACAGTGTGGATTTATTGTGGTTCACATGCTCCAATTTTTCATGTGAAATCTGGCATACGGAATTTTCACAAGGGAATAATAGTACTTCGCTACCGTACTTGACTTGGGTTGGCACCTGCCACCTATTGAAGTTCGATTACACTGTTGCATGTCAACTTTGTTCTCTTACGCAGGCAACATAGTCGGATTTCATTGATTAGCAAACCTTATTATATTTCACTAAGTTACATTACGTCATGTCACATCATGTGATCTCAAGTTACATCAGATCATATCAGATCACACTATACCACACCTCACCACATCAAAATACATCACATTTTCATTTTGATAGAAAGAGAGAAACGGAGCCAGGCAGAAAGAAAAGAAAAAAGACGGACAAATAGACTGATTGACAGACAGACGAACAGGCAGATATAGACAGATAGGGAGAACTTTAACATAATAACTAGATATATGACTTTTGTTAATATTGTAACCATTGCTAATGATGAATGAAAATTGAATGGAAACTGTGTGAAGACACACCTGCATGATTTGATGTCATTTGATCTGAACTATGTTTGTGTTTTTTTTTGGTTTTCTCTTTACCATTTCAATTTCAACAACCAGCCGTGGCAGTAGTTTTTAAAAGAAAGGTGAGGTTTCATATTCAGTTAGAAATTCGCTGTCAGTCCGCAATGTAAAGAACTATAAGCGAAAACATAAGTAACGTGTAAATAAGATATAAAATAAAATATTTAAAGAAAAAGGTTTTAAACACGAAAAAAGTATGGTGATAGTATTTCGACTTTACCTCAAAGACATTGAAAGTGATGAGATCACCACCAAAATGTTTTGCTGCAGGCTACGCTCAGTTTTAACAGCACAACAAGTAAAAATGGACGCTAGCATAGTTACGCATCAATTTTTTTCTTAGTCAAACGCGCCCTTGACATTGCTTAGAACACCTCTAGTGTGTTTCTAAACTGTTTTATTGCTGTGTTGAGAGAAGTATACCGGCGCAGAGAGTAATGATCGATCGACACACCAGGTGAATCCCAATCCAAACATTGGTCTGAAAACTAAAACTAAAATTTCAAAATTAGAAGAACTGTTTTGTTGGATGTTCATAATCCGTTTGTTTGTCAAAATGTAATTTCTGTACTCTAAACTGCCAAGTAAATTTGAAATCTAGTTTATCTGTTACTGAGTAAGTTTGATAGATTGAGAAAAGCACCATCTAAATACCTGATTTTGCGTTGTTTTTTTTTTTTTTAATTCCAGGCGACATACATTGTATCATAGGATTAATTCTCAACAGATACTTCTTGCTCTCCCCATAAATGTTTCACGGATAATTTTTACATGTAGCATATATTACATGACTCGTTTTACCATTCTTACAAACGATTAGATGGTAATCTGTAAAAATCCTATCATGACTTATATACTATATACGGATATAATCCTATCTTATATAAAGAATCGAAAAATAAAGTTTATTTAACGATACGGCGTTGGTTTTTCTTCGTCTTTAACATTTTACGTACATAAATTAGCGGGGCGTACTTTAGATGATTAACCCCTTTAACCCCGTGCCATTTAATTTATGTAAATTTAATGCATGAGCAGATTTTAAAAGATTTTCAGAAGAATTTTGAATAGATTGCGTAATATGTAATTTCTCTGGAAAATTCTGGGAGCTAAAGGTTTAACGCTTGAATTTTTAAGGATATGTGAAGCAAAATCCTTTATGTCATGGGCTGCGTAAGGGAGATAGTAACAATAGAATGGCGATAAGTTCCGACTACTGAAATATTCGTAAGCCGCCGGAAGCTATTATCCCCCATACACTCATACTGTTTGTTGTACATTTGCGATCTTTTGAGCGAGATACCCCGCTTATTTTCTTGAATACCTCAATGTTAAACGTTCAGGAGTTGGTTTTAAACGTTCAGGAATTGGTTTCAACAATTAAAATGGACGAAGTCATGACGGATTTTGTTGGATTAAAAATTGTAAATACGTTCGCGTTCGGTCAGTGCCAGAAGTGGAAGCATGTGGTGGATTGCGACAATCAGTTTGGAATTCAAGTTTTTCTGAACTACGGCATATTTTGTGGAGAACAACAGAAGAATTCTCTTCGGGGAACAAAAAATTCCCTTGTATCTCAAATTGATGACCTACACGATGTTAATTTAACATCTCAGGAAATACAAGATAACATCATCACTGGTCATTGTATCGGAGTAAACATTAAAAAAAGTACTTC